>CATKHJ011000400.1:0-41390 GCA_949750685.1 Vernicia montana
GGGGATATCCTCCCAAGTTCTAAATCTTCATCTTCTACTGGCAAGTCTCCTCTTTCTGCACGTGCTACTTTTGATCTTATTCTTTCTCTTGCTCCCCTTATTACTACATGATCTTCGATCAGTATGGGATCTTTCCCATTCTGACCCTCAAAATTCAGTTGCCAATTCGTCCCTTGTTGCGCTATTTCAGGAACAATATTGTTATTTTGACCTATAAGTGTTTGCTGTTGTTGTTGAGCAGCTTGTATAGCAGAGGTAAGGGCATTTAAAAGCTGCAGCGCAGGAGTGAGGTCTGGGTTAGGGGTAGCATGAGGATTAGTACTAGGACCAAGAGAGGTTTGTTGAGCTATTAATGTACTCAGTGCTTGTAAGGAAGTATTTAAATTTATGGTTGAAGGAGTTTGAGTGTTTATGGGTTGAGGGGATGATTGAGAGTGAGTGGGACTTGGAACATCATTTGGATCAGAGCGAGTCATGTTTGTTTTAATTTTAACAAAGGAATCAGCCAATGTTTCCCACAGACGGCGCCAATTTGATGAGTTTTAAATCAACAAGTATATTATTTTGGGCTGAATCTTCGTTCTTAGGTTTTGATCCAATAATCCTACAAGAATAAATAGAGTCAAGAGGGCCAGGCTGGTTGCCTGGCAAAGAGCCTCCGACGTTCAAGTTAGTAATGTTTTATATTTGTGATAGGAAGGAGATAAGAAATATGTAGAGTTCAATCTGACATTCTTTATGGTTTTCTCCGTCCTTTTTATAGATCTCAGGCCCCTTAGGTTAAAGGGTAAAATAGGAAGAGATCATACACCTTTTGATTGATAGGGTCGATATTTTAGGCTCTGAAAGATAAGATTTGATCTTGTCCTTATTTTTGTTAGATGGCAGGTAGTCGATGTAGAATTAGGCGTGGGTATGCTGCATAAGTATAACATTATTCTGACAAAAGTAACGTAACATAGGTACTTTATGACATCAGCTGTCTTAATGAAACTTGCTGAACAAGCTGCATTTATGGCAAGGAGGGCGAAGAGCTTTAGTGCCTGGCGAAGTAATATCTTCGTCTTAAAGGCAGTAGAGAATGACTTTCTAGGCTTCCTCTCTTGGACCTTTGTATTCGGTCTTCACTTTCTCATATTTTTGTATATAATGGACTTTTAAGTTTAATTCAAGCCCACCATATCATTGGCCATTTTTGTTCCTTATCAGTCCTTGATGCTTGAAACGAAAGAAGTTTATGGCTGCAAGATCTGTGTTCTTTCTCAATCTGTGGAGTCTAGTGATAATAATAATACTGTTAATTGGGAGCTAATTATTTATGGGTTTCATTTTATTGAGTTGAACAACTTGTAATTAGCTTGATTTGATGAAAATTTTGCTCTAATTATGGTTCTACATTTTAGTTTTTCTGCTGATATTTTACTTTATAGAGTTTAATTTAGAGTTAATGATTGATGAGTTTCATTTTGTTGATCTAAATAGCTTGTAATTTAGCTTAATTTGATGAAATTTTTGCTTTTTAATTCAATTGTGAGGATTTTAAATCTGTATATTCTGAGTCAATTGCATATGGTTTATAATTAAATCTCTTGACTAAATTAGATAATTGGAACTCATTAGATGGTGTTTTTCTTCTAATTGTTTGCTTTAATGGTTAAGAATTGATAATAAAATATTTTTTTCTATTTTTAAGCAGAAAGGGAAGCCATTTTTGTTGCAAGAATGTGCAATTTCTTTTACTTTGACAAATAAAAATGTCAGAATGGTTAGTTTTAATAGGTGAAGGTGAAGGAGAGAGAAGCAGAGTAGTGGTTCTTCATGCGAGGAGAGAGGGAAAGAGAGGTAACGGAGGGCTGAAGTGGCATAAAAATATTAAAAAAAATACTTAACTGACTTGACACGTCATCTTTCCGTTAGGATCTTGACGGAAGTTAGCCTAAAGAACTTTCAAGTGACCATTAAAGAAAGTTCAATGATATTTAAGTAAGGTTTTTAAGATGAAGAACCACAAAGTGCATTAGTCGATATTTCGAGGATGGCAAATGAAATTAACTCCATAAAATTAATAATAATAAAAAATTATACTTATTACTAATTTTTTAAATGTTAAAAATAATAATATCTTAAAATTTTATGCAAGAAAGGAGTTATTAGGACAAATTTTTTTATTTTATTTTGTAAGAACTCTTCTTTTATTAGTAGTAGAGAAAAGATTTTTTTTAATTATATTTAAATAATTTTATTTTTATCCAATTGCTTATTTCAGTCAAAAGTTAAAAATTCTAGCATTTTTTAAAACAAGTTAGTGTTATATATTGTATCTAAAAAGCTACTGATAAGTTTTTTTAACCGTTAAATATTCAATCGCTCACTGCTGACTTTTAAAAGCTAACTAAACAAGCATTTAATTGATATAATAATACAAATTTTATGAAATGTTGAGAGAAGTTAAAATGTAAAAGATTAATCCTTTTGTAACTTTGTCTATTTTAACTTCAATTAAGTTGAAAGTGAGAAAAGAATAAATTAAGAAGAAGACAAAGAAAATGTTGTGGAGACAATAATAAATTAAGAAGAAGTCAACAAAAGTATTCAGTCGGTTTGGTTCAAAATTAAACCGAATCAAAATAATTGAAATTAAGTTTTTTTTAAATCGAACCGAATCGAATTTATTGTGAAAACTAAATCGAACAAAAAAAATTCAGTTCGGTTTTTCGGTTTCACTATTTTTTTTCTTTTTATTGTAATAAACTATATATATATATATATATATATATATATATATATATATATATATATATATATATATATATATATATATATATATATTAAAATTTTGGTCGATTCAGTTCAAGCTGAAATTTTTTTGGCAAAAAATCGAATCGAACTAAAATTTAATTCGGTTTATTATTTTAAAAACTGATCTAAACCGAATCATTCAAAAAAATGAATCAATTAAAAAACCAAACCAAATCAATAATTTCAATTTAATTTTTTAATTTCGGTTTGATTTTACTGGCACTAATGATTTCTTCCTTATTGAGGAGTTTGTAATGTTACATTCTTTATTTTCAGCTTAATATATTAACCTTTAAAAAAAAAATTCGAATAAAATTAATGATTAGACTATAAATAAGAGTAATTTTACAAATTTCAAAGTACAATGAAAAAAAATATGACTTTTGTTTACATAATTAAGGAATAAAATATATTTTATTTTTTCAAATTTGCAAGTGAAATTTAATTTCACATTTGTGAATATTTCTCAAACAATGGGCTAGAAAATGTTGCAGAATGGGCTATGGAGAGTATGGACTGAGCCTCCTCTCAACAATTGGCTTTATCGGCCTTTATAAATGGGTGGATATTGTATAGATAATGGCCAGAACAGGTAAGTGAGGGTTTTGGACTGATACTAAGCAAGTTCTCGTCAGTCGTCACCGAGCGAGTGTGTGAAGTGCAATTGAAAGAGAAAACGATGCCTTGCTTGAATCTTTCAACGAACGTCGCCCTCGACGGCGTTGACACCTCCGCCATCCTCTCTGAAGCAACCTCCACCGTTGCCAAGCTCATCGGCAAGCCCGAGGCCGTAAGATCCCTTCCTTCCCTTTTGCTATCTCTTTGCGTATTTTCTTTTTGTTTTGACGCATACAGAATGGTTGAATTTGTCTCCGATTAGAGGAAAATTTTCTCTGTTTTCAAAGCATTTTTATATTCTTCAACTTGAAATTTGGTTTCCTTACTGAGATTTTTGCTGGATTGTAGATGGATTATGTATGATGTATCTTTCTTCAATTTGTTTGTTTTTAAGTGTATAATCTGAACTTTTAGCCACTCCTTTTGGCCTTGGTTGTTGAAGTGTTGGTATGAGATTATGATTATTCGTGGTTCAAGTATTGGTATGAAGTGATGATTGTTTGGGTGAGCGAATGCGGTATTGATATTGGTGTTCAATGAAAATAATAATGCTTATGTAAAAAGGATTGGGCATTGCTGGTATTGATATTGGTGTTCAATGAATGTTCAAAACATGGGGGAAAATAATAATGCTTATGTAAAAAGGATTGGGCATTGCTGGGAATCATCTGGGTAATTGCCGCAGTAGTCTTACAGCAGCTATACCTGCAGTATTATGTATGCTTCATTGTCTGAAGAATACCTTTTTCTTTTTCCGTCCACTGAATAGACAACACTGTTTTAGGAAAATTGGGCTAGATCAGGTGTGATTTCTTGATGTTGTCAAAGGTGTTGAAATCACTTGAAGAATACTCTGGTATTGAGTTTAATTATGTTTATATTGAATTGTATCAGTTGTGGTTTGGACGATGAATTTCTGCCTTCTTTTACTCGGGCTTGCCCCAAATTCTAGTGGTCTACGCCTGAAGTGTTTTAATAAGTTGAATTAATTAATTCAATTGATGTATCTTAGCATTGGTAGAAGTTATAGTTGTTACTTTTTTGGCTTGTTTTTCCATGAAAATTGCTATATAAAATTATGGTTTGAAATAAAGTTCTTCACTTGCGTAGATTATCCTTTAAACAGTGGATTGCACTTCACAAACCTCCAAATTGACCTTTTCTGCTTTTCAGATTGAACTTACAAGAAAGAAATGTAATATTGGTTTCATTACTTCAAAATTTCTCTCTCTCTCTCTCACTCGTTTTTTAATATATATTTTATATTTTCTCTTTTCAAGTTAAAATGAATTGATGTTTGCTTGATATTGTATTTTATTGATTACAATGCTCAGGATTTTAGCCATAGTATGGTTGTTGCATGTTTGTTATTATGCAGTATGTGATGATTGTGTTGAAAGGATCAGTACCTATAGCATTTGGTGGAACTGAGCAGCCAGCAGCATATGGTGAGTTGGTGTCCATTGGCGGCCTTACCCCTGATGTGAACAAAAAACTGAGTGCTGCAATTGCTACAATCCTCGAGACAAAGTTGTCGATTCCCAAGTCACGGTTCTTCCTCAAATTTTATGACACTAAGGCAAGCCATCTCAACTTGTAATTATCAACAAGATGGGTCATTGTCATGCGCATGTTTCTTCTCATTGCATTCTCCTGTTTGTTTAGGCCCATCAAAGCCAAGAACATGCACAGTGTTTGCACGCTTTACACCAGCATTAGATCATGTAATTAAATCTTTACTGTTTTGGAACTGTGTAGTTGTTAGTTTTTCATTAGGATCCAGATTTTGCTTGTTGTCCTATTCTGATTTACATTTGCAGCCATTTTATGGTACTTGCGTCCTGTTGTTTGGTGCTGATGCCTTTATTTTATTTTGCAGGGTTCCAACTTTGGATGGAACGGTTCCACCTTCTGAGTCCAGCTTTTTGTGTTGGTTGTCCAAAGACTTGATGCTATGCATTCTGAAAGCTATATCTCCATGGTTATTTAGTAATATCATAAAAACATGGCTATCTTAGGATATTAAATCATTGACTATGTTTCCATAGACATGATCTATGAAATGTTATATGCTTCAACTCTGTGGTTCTTTTGGAGAAAAATAAAAAAAGGACTTTTATGTTCTATTGGCATAACAATGCCAATGCTGCCACAATACTCATGCTGGATGATTTGATTTAGATTTGGGAGTGAACCTAGTGTGTTCTCAAGCTATGCTCTTTGAATAGTTGTTGCCTTGCTTTGTGAAAACTGGCATGCCATTAACTTGAAGTGTTCGTTTGTTTTGAAGGATTTCAGTGATGAATTTCGTAAAATCCATGAATTGTAACTCAGTCCTGTGTTTGGGTTGAAAAATTGAGTTATATTTTATGGATTTGTTAAAATTTATTATGCTTCAAAATTTTCAAAAATGAAGGATTTGAAAATTCACATGGAATGTTGGTTTTTAATTTTATGGATTTTGTTCAAATTTATGGATTTTAATTAAATTCATGAATTTAAAATTTATTATACCAAACAAAGCCGAACTGGTTATTAGGTTATTGTGCTAGTGTTTGCATTTTTCAGATACCATATAATTTAATTCAGGAGAGAGGTCCAGCATTGAAATTTTCAAAAACAAAATAATTTTGCAAGCATCTTAATCTTTTTGATTATTTTCTTTGCTTTGGCAATTGGCTCTTATGAAATCCTAATATTGCCAAAATCTAATGGTGGTTGGTAATTGCTTTCCGTTCTTGGTTTTAGGTAAATACTATGCATGTTAGTTTGGAATTTAATTTTTGTAAGGATCTATTTGGATAGATATTTATTTCTAAATTCATTTGAAATGATTGTGGATTTTAATTTCAATTTTAAGTATAAAATTATTAAAAATAGATATGATGTTAAATTTTAAATACTCAATAATTTCGAATGATTAGCTGATCAAATGAATAAAATTTCTGTCTTATTTTAGTGGAAGTTAACTCACTGTATCATGCATGTCCTCAAGGCTCAAGGGATATCCATAATTGAGTTTGGAGGAGTCTTTCTGGGTTAAAAATTAGCAGTGGCAACGTCAAACAAACTGGCTGGGCTCTTTGAACGAGGGATAATTCTCCCATTCTTATAAAATTTTCCCACTCAATTTAGGGTTGGTTTGTTATTATTTTCTATTTTTTTTTTAAATAAAAATAAGATTTTAAAAATTAAATTTTTTTTTTATTTTTTTTTCAAAATATTTCTGAATAAATATGAAAAAAATAAAAAATAGTAATTTTTTTAAAAATATTTTTTAATATTTATTTTTTTAAAATTTGAAAAAAAAAAATAAAAATACTGTAGTGATACCTAACGCTCTTTTAAATTTTAAATTTGAGTCCTTTTAATGGCATCCCTCTGGACATTTTAAAATTAAATTAAATGAACTATTATATATATATATATATATATATATATATATATATATATATTGCCTTTAATATAAATGTATATATTTACCAAAAGAAAATATACAATGTATATATTTTTTATTATTATACTTGTATTAATATATTAGTTTATTTAAAAAAATCATCAAATTCACATTTTATGTTAATATATGATAGAAAATAAATCTAAAATTTAATTTAACAATAAAACATAAATTATAAACATTTAATAACAAAAAATAAATTACGAAAAAAGAGGAAAATAACAAAATTTATTATAAGTATGGAGCTAAATTAAATTCATGAACTTGAAGCCCAACTATAAGTTTAATTGGGGTATCAAATAGCAAAATATCAACTGCTAAACTCCACAATTCAAAGTTTATGTTTGGTAATCCTAAATGACATAATGTAATAAACTATATAATATAATAAAAAATATAATGTAATAAAAATATAATGTAATATAATAAACATTTTATTATTTTGTTTGGAATACAAATAAAATATTCATGTAATGTAATGATTATTATATTAAAAAAATAAAGATACTATTATTTTTAAGCTCTTTTTTTTAATATTGTACTTATCTAAATTAATTAATTAATTATATTAAAATTAACTAGTATATTTCACTTATTTTGTATATTGTTTGAAAAATTGAAAGTAAGATAAAAAGAAGGGTTATAAGTAGATTGGATTGGTTGAGCTGTAATTTAATCTTTTTTCTAGAGCAAAGTTATAATGTAATCTCAAGTTAAAATAATTTATATGCGGAAAAAAAAAAAAAGAAAAAAAAAATTCACTCGAATGAGAAAAGCATCATTAATTAATTAATTAAAAAACAGATGTAACTGAAAACGGAAAAAAAAGTCAAGAGCTACAAAGAATAAACACAAGAACGGGTTGTATATTGTAATGCTCAATACACGGCTTTTATTGTGTAATCCACATAACAGTTGTTACGATAATGGAGAATTCATGATGTAATCTCCATTACATTGCAGTTAAAAATTTTTATTCAACCAATTATGATAATTTAATGCATAATGTAATTTTTATTTAATAATTTAACTTATTATTTAATTTAATATTTTTAGTAATTATTAATTTTAAGATAGTTTAAAAATATAAAATAATAACAACTTAAAATTTTCAATTAAATAAAAAATTATTTAAAATGATAAATTTAAATATTTGACTTAAAATTTCAACTGCACAGACTTAACTATTAAGTTTGTAAATTTTTTTATTAAAGTAATTTTTATATCCTTAGTATATTTTTTGAGTATTAACTTTTAGTTGTATTAATTTTTTTTATACTCATTTATCAATTTTTATAATACTTATTTAAAATTTAATAATGTTTATTTTTTAAAAACTTATAAGAAATATTATTCTAATATAATTGTTACATCTAATTTTTTTTATTTATAATTTTTATTTTTTATAATTTTAAAATTATATTTAATGGTTACAACTTAAATATAAATATCACATAGTTAATTATGTGCTATAAAGAAGTTTAATAATTTTCAGTAAAAATAATTATCGAACATATTAATTATATTTAGTGTTTAAAAATTTTAATATTTAATTTTTTAACAGTATTTTTTAATTTTACCAAACATTATCATAATTAATAATTAAATTACATTGCAGCTTATAAAAAAAAAACTACATTACGGCCTTGCAGTCTCTTTAAATGCTGACATGTCAGCTTTTAATTGGCCAGCTCACACAAGTGATTTTCGGAGGAAAATAAAATAAGTAAATAAATAAGTTCCTCCGTTTACTAATCGCTCACACGTCTTGTGTCGGCAAATCTTAACGAAGAAGCGAATACCGTCATTCTCTCTCTCTCCTTGTCCACGTTCTTCTCTCTACGCTACACCTTCTCTAAACTTAGCTCAATCCCTTTCCCTATATTCTCTATTCTTTCATTTTCCAATTTGCATATTCTCTCAACAACCAAAAATGTCTTCCCCGTCTCCTCCCATACTCCCAATTTCCAATCCCCAATCCACCCCCGCCACCGCTTCTTCCGCCCAATCTCAGCCTCCCATCGCCACCCCTGCCTTCCGCGCCTTAATCAACCAGATCTCTGACTCCGTCAAAAACGGCCTGTCCCAGCGTCGGCCTTGGTCCGAACTCGTCGACCGTTCCGCTTTCAACAAGCCTGAGTCCGTCTCTGAGGCTGCCTTACGTGTTCGCAAGAATTATTCCTATTTTCGTGTTAATTACTTAACTGTCATTGCCTTGATCTTGGCTTTCTCTTTGCTTTCTCATCCTTTGTCTCTCTTGCTTCTCCTTGGACTTCTCTGCTCCTGGTTATTTCTCTATCTTTTCCGTCCTTCTGATCAACCTTTGGTTCTCTTTGGCCGTACCTTCACCGATCGTGAAACCCTCGGGTTGCTCATTGTGTTCAGCGTGGTGGTTGTCTTCCTCACTAGCGTTGGATCTGTGCTTATCTCGGCTCTCATGGTTGGGTTGGCCATTGTTTGTGCTCATGGTGCGTTTAGGGTTCCTGAGGATCTTTTCTTGGATGAGCAAGAGCCTGCTGCTACTGGTTTCTTGTCGTTCCTCGGTAGTGCTGCATCTAATGCCGCCGCCGCTGCTGCGCCTGTCGTTGCCGCGCGCGTTTAAAGATAGGATTTGATGATGTGTTTCGACGGATCGAGAAGGCGATGATTTTGGTAATATACTAGTCATTTGTTTTATGGATTTTATAGCTTTTGTAGACAGAATAAATACCAATTCGTAATTTTGGAGAATTTTATTTTATAGTTAGGGTGAATATTGGTGAAATTTGTATGGATCTCTGATCTCTCGATCTTCTTGGCTTTGATATTTTATATTCTGTTCACGATTCTATAAATTTCATATTGTTAGGATGTATTTTAGATGATATAAGTTGTAATTGATTTACTACACCGATCATCAAAATAAATTCTTTTCTTCTTTCTGTACAATAATATTCTTCTTTGTTTTCCGTATTATGTGCAAATTTGATAATCAACTTCGGATTTGTTCTATCGGCATTTGGTTTACACGAATAATTCTTATAAAATAAACTAATTGTTGTTTTGCTTTTGATTTGTACGCGTCCTTACCATGCTGATATAACTAAGCTTGTGTGTGATTCAGTTTGGGGTTAGTGAATTTATTGATTTATGGGCTATTCATTTTTCCTACAATTGATTGTCATGCAATGGCCAAATCCATGGGATTTTGTCGATGCTACCAAATTCATGTCTGTAATGCATTGCTTAGTTTAGTGGTGGTACCAATGAACTCCCTTTTAGATGTAATATTTTTGTTGCCAACTTGTTGCTTTTGGGTATCTAGCACCCAATGCTTCAATTAGTATAATGTTGCTAGCGGACTTCATAATTCTATTATTGCCCATAGAAAGGGTAGATATCAGGGCAATACATACTTGGTGAAGTTGCATGAGACTCGTTATTATTTGGGGCATCTCTCATAGATATGGTTCTCAGTTTATATGATACATGCGCCCTTCGTCAATTTATTAGCATACCATCCTTCAGTTTTAGTGATAGATGATTAAATGCAACAAGTGATCTACCTTGGGATTGTATGATACTGTGTGAACTTCTGTAGGATTTCATCAATTTTTGGAAGGGTTTGAAAGACCTCAAGTGGGATGATGCTTAATTTTGTACCTTTCGCTCTATTTAGTCATTATCCGGTCTAGGCTATACTCTTTCATTTTGTGAAATTTACAAGTTCTGGACAATTGGCATTTCAATTCCCATAACCTCGTATATGGATAATTCTGTGATCATTCTTCCATATTGTGATTATATATTGTGCATTGATATGTTCCTATGAGAAATTAAATGAGATCCATACTGCTGACTTTTTCATGTAAAGTCATACTTTATAGGATGATCATCCCACTTTAGCTTTTGGATGGAATGTTGTATTTGAATATAGTAAAGTTACGTTTGGTAGGCCGTAAATATAGTAAGAGTACATTTAGTAGGCCGTAATGCAATGTAATCAAATGCATTTTTCGTATTTTCACTAGAAATGTATTTAATTACATTATATTACATTACATTATGGTCTACTAAATGTACTATAAGATTCAATTATATGAATCTTTTTCTTTCCATTATGTTCTGCTTATGGTGAATTTTTTGAGAGGAGTACTAGTATTTTTTTTTCCTTGATACATTTTGTGCTATGAGGAGTTTTTTTTTTTGGTTAATAAGAAAGTGTAGTAAAATACAAGTTAAATGATTATGGACATGGGTGAATGCACAGCCAAAATCATTTCTGTTAGACTGGCACATCAAGGGAGGTGGTGGTGGTTCTTCTTCTTTACATACAGCTACTGAAAATAGTCATTCAAATATTTGCCTTGGTAGGTGATTGTAACCATAGTTGTCAGATCCCGATTGGCCCAGCCGATCGGATTGGGAAAATCAAAAGCCGGTCCGGGTAAGCTCTAAACAGATGCCGGTTTGCGCACAAGAGAAAGCCTCATTATCTACTTTTTTAGTAATAAAAGAATGAGCATTTCAATATATACTCTATTCTAATTTTACATTTTTTTAATGTGGGATAATTTATTTTTTTTCCTCATTTTTTTTAGCGTTGAGTTTACTTTGAGTTTCAAATTATCATTCATTCATTCACCATTTTGAGCATATGAATATTTAAATTTATATTTCTTACGCAGGAGAACACAAATCCGAGTAGACTTTTTACCACCGAGTTGTGGGATTCACTTAAATTTAAGTCTTAAAATAACTAATTAATGAGTTAATTTGTCATAATTTATTCTAAGTAATAATCTTAAATTCATATTTTTTTTAAGTAATGTTCATTAATTAGTATGATAACGTTCGTTAATTTTAATTATATTTATTTTTAACATATAAATAATAAATATATGATATTATTTAAAATTTTAGTTAAACTTTAATTTGATATCGATTGAATTTCTAACTTGTAATCCTCTATTGCATTAGTTTGAAGACCGAGAGAGTGCTTGAGAACATTGATTGTAACTATTCTTAGATTGTTTCTACGGTAGTCTTTTATGTAGGCTATTTCTTTGTTACTCAAATGGTATCGTGTACTGGGAGTAATGTAGAACGTTAGATGTGATAGATAGAATCTTTTAAAAAATAAAAAATTATTAAATTTATTTGCTATTAAATGATTTGGGACCTAACTCGCTTTTTTTCTTTTTTTTTTTTGCCAAAGTAATTAAAATTATCATTGAAGAGACATATAACCTAAGACAATACAAAAAAAAATTACAATTTGAAGGATATCCCAATTAGGGAATGGATAATTAGACTTAAAGTCTAACACAATATTATTCAATATAGGGTTTTTGACAGTGGGCATAAAGCACAAGAAATAGATAACCATAGCTAAGTTTGAAATTAACATGGTCCAGAGGTCTATTGAAGCTGTGATATTCCTTTTGAAACCCTTCTCTGTCCTCTTCTTACCAGAACCCTTTACCAGTACAATCATCGCCGCCGATGAACGAGAAAAGGAAAAAAGAACCTAGAAAAGGATGTTAGAAGCTGGACCAAACCAAAGAAAATTGTACTGCCATAATCAAATACAAACCCTCCTCAAATCCATAGATTTACATAATAGGCAAGGCATATATGGATCAATGAAATACAACCAGATCTGCAAGAAATAACCACTGGAGATGAAATCTTTTACTCCGATTGCCTAAGTATCTCTTCCTTCCCGCCTCCATCCTTGCAGACGCAGAGCCCACAGAAGATATAGACTAAAGGGAGACGAGACAGAGCCATGATCTACCATGGCTATGGAGCTTCCACTAGAGCAAATCGGAAACAAAATATCCAGATTATTAAAAGAGAAGAACCCAATACATGCGGGAAACAAAAAAGATTCCACCTTAGCCAATTTATTAATAGATCTAAACGAAGAAAGACTAAAAGCAAATAAACTAAAAACAAAAAGATAAAAGAGATATTCCCTCCGGTGACCGGAACCACCTGAGAGTCTTCCCATAGGAAACTCTAGCAAGGGCAGAGAATTCTAGAGAGAAGGGAGAAAAAAAATTTTAGAGAGAGAAGGCTATATTATTGTTTGTTTTTTGTGACCTAACTCACTTATTAAATGTTTTTCACCTAAAATAATCCTATGAATGCTTAATGGAAAGCTCCCACACCTATGTTTTTTACTTTTTTTTTTTTACCGTATTTTTATTAGTTTTGCATTTGTATACTTAATTTTTTTTAGGACTTTAAATTAATATTTAGATAATTAGATTCATGCCAATTATGCCCATTTATGTAATCTAATTAATTATGAGACATATATTGACTATGAATTTTGTACCTTAATTTATAAAGATTTATTTTTACTTGGTATTTTTTATTATTTAAAAAATATTTTATTTTTAACTTGAATTTTTTTTATATTTGTTAATTACCTTATAAAATAATTATTAAAAATTAGTAGGCACGAAATAAAATACAGTATACAATCATTATAATAGTATTAATAATCAAATATTCGTTTAGAATGTAAAATATTAAAAGATTCAATTCTTAATAATCTCTTTATCTTTAATAAATTTCAACATAAAAAATAATTAATAACCATAATAGTAATTGCAATATAATGACTCTAATAATAACAGTGAAATTATACTATTAGAAATTTAGAACAGTTGTAATAAGTATAATAGTAGCGATAGTAAATATCATAATAATATCATAATTTTGTTTTGAGTATAGTGGTTGAGTATTAACATTGTAATATATAAAAACAAATCTCTAACAATTTGTTTATTTTTCTTTTTCTTTTAAATATACATCATGTATAAAAACACATTATAATAGTAATAATTTTAACAACATAAATAATAATTTATATAGTGACTATTCTCCTACTTAGAAGTGGCACAAACTACATTTTAATATTATTTTATAAGAACTAAATTAACATTCGAATGTTTTATTAAATATGGAGTAGAAAAATTTACAATCTCTTATTTCATTCAAAATTAATTAAACTATAATCAATTCAGTCTAATTTTATAATTTTTTTCTCTCGTTCTATTATTTTTATCAAAATATGTCTCTCTATTTCAAATATAGTTGTCAAACTTAGATCAGACCAAAAAATTCATAAACATGACAATTGGCCGGTTCGATTTAGATAACAAATTTCTTTTATATGAAAAATGGTTTAAACCTTTTGAATCAGTGATCAGGTAACATGTGAACCAGTTAACTAGATTATGGTTCAAATGGGTTAATCAGTTGACGCTTCAAGTGGAACTAAAAAAATAATTTTTCTACTTTATATCATGAAAACTCAAACACTGAATCTTAAAGAATCATTTGTTGAATTTTTCACTACACCAAACGGAATTCTTGTAATTTTTTCCTTGAATTTAATATTTAATATTATACTAAATAATTTAATTATTTATCTCATTATTTATCTATTTAGAAAACTATATCCATTATTTTTTTTATAAAGAATTACATCCATTACATTTAATATATCTTAAATCTATCAAATTAATATATATATATATATATATATATATATATATACACCAATGAATATAATTATTATTAATATGAGCACTTAATATATTTATTATGATTTGAAATTTAATTTTAATTATTATTTAAAATAATTCATTTACTTTATTTGAATATATTTTTATTTATCATGATTTTAATAGGTAATATTAATTATAATATATTTTATATAACATTTATTATATATTTAATTTACTTACGATTCAACATCGATTCGACCTCTAATTAAACCTTTGATCCATATCCTCTACTTTAGTTTCAAAATCGAGCCGCGTTTGAAAACCTTGGTTTCAAAATTATAATATAAAGAGTAGTTAAATGCACTCCAAAATTCTTAAAATACCCTTAGCTCTCTTTCTCACTTGATAATTGATTATATTACCCATAAAATTTTTACAAGTTACAAAACTATTATTATTAATTACGAATTTCATTTTTTAGAAAAAAAAAATATGATTTTCTTTTCTAAGTATATAAATTAAATAATATATTTCTAATTTTTTTGCAAGATATTAAAAGGTATAAAATTATTTAATAAATTGAAAATTATAATTAAAATTTTTTAAAAATTATAGCTTATAAATGCAGCACTAACGTGAGAATATAGTGAAAAAAGACAAAATATATATATAAAAAATAAAATATCAAAATGCAACTATGAAAAAATTATTGGGTTAATAGCATAGTTGCCAAAATCGGCTCGGTCCGATTGAAAATTAGAGGTCAGACTGGTTTGATTTAGACTACAAACCCAGCTAGAGTGAAAATCGGAAAAAACTCGAAGGCCCGGCCAGGTAACCAGTGACCCGGTTGGCTCGAACATCTTTTTATAGGTGATTTTTTTTTTTTGCTTTTTTTTTTTTGTGATTGGATGAAAAAAATAATAATAATTTCGACCAAATAAAAAAACTTTGTGATTGGATTAAATAAAAAAATTGCATAACCCAAGTTAATATGGGTCAACCCATTTCGATCCGACATTCGTGTACGCATGTCGCGCGCTTACATGTTGAATCTAAATTTAATACTGTGGATTTGTACTCCCTGCGAGCGAGAGAGAGTTTTTTTTTGCTATTTTTTTAGCATTAAAAGTAAGAGCCTTTAAATATATATCTCATTTCAATTTTGCATTTTTCCAATATGGGATAATTCACTTTCCTTAGTATAGCTTACTTTAAATTTCAAATTATCATTCACTCATTCACCATTTTGAGTATATTAATATTCAAATTCATATTTTTTACATAGGATAACACAAATCCGAATAGATCGTCCACTACCAAATAGTGGAACCCACCCGAATTTGGGTCTTCAAATGATAACTTAATGAGTTAATTTATCATAATTTATTCTAAATAATGATCTCAAATTCATATTTCTTTTAAGTAATGTTCATTAATTGCTCTAATAACGTTAATTAATTTTAATTATATGTATATTATAATTTTTTAAATATATAAATAATAAATATATGATATTATTTAAAATTTCGATTCGACTCCGGTTGAACCTCTGATCCGTGACCTTCTGTATTCACCGGTTCTAAGATCGGGTCAGATTTGAAAACTATGGTTAATAATAGAAAATATTTATTACAAATTAAAATGACTAAATAAATAATAGAAATAACTAGAGTTAGATTTGCGGCCAACACTAAGGAGATTATTTTTTAGTGTATAGATAAAGTGTGGGTTGCACTCTTAAACTCACTCAAAGAAAAATTTAATTTCAATTGAGGTGTAATTTTGACTCATAATATTCATGATCGATCAAAAAAAAAAATAAATAATTGAATAAAAAAATAAAAATGTGCAATATTTTTTAAAAAATAAATAGATGGGCAATATAATTATTTACTAACTAAAATAAATGAAATTGAGTGTATCTAACTATTCATATAATATATATCGGATTAAATGATAGATATAACATAAATTATTAATTTGAAAGGATACGAGAAATATGGTATACAAAGAACTTTCATATATTTTAATATGAATTATTAATGTATCCATTAAATTATTAGTATTAAAATCTATATGGAGTATATAATAAAAATTGAGTTCAAATATTGTTTAGAAAGCTTTCTTCATTTGTCAAGTAATTATATTAAAAACTTTGGTTATGTGTCAATTAAATTTTTTGATATAATGTCATCTCATCAATTTTTTTCACATCATTATATTTTTATAGATTTTAATTAAAATTTATTAAAATTAATATATTTAATATCTTATTATTATTAGTCTTTTTGTTGACCCATATATTATTTATATTAATATTTAAATTATTATAATATAATATTTAAATTTAATATAATAATAATAATAATAATAATTTGCATATATATTAAAATATTTTTTAAAAATATTAGTTAAATACAAAATTATAGCAAAATTCGCGCATAAAATGGGTTATGACTAGTTTCATATAAATGTATATATTAATTTTTATTAAATTATTAATATTTATTTTTTTAAAAGTATCTTTTTTCCTAATTTTTGCAATTTTAGAAGTTTTATTATGTTAATTAAGGAAAAATTCCATAAAAAATATAAATTTTAAACAAAATAAATTATTGAAAATTAACAAAATATTATTTTTACGTTTGTAGTAATTAATTACAAAAGATTACTATTTGAAGCAAAATAGAAGCGATGAGAAATGACAAATTGTAATATATTTGCTTGAAGGGGAATATTTTTGTAAATAACCTACATTTGGACGCTAAAAGATGCCGATCATGGTTGGATGTGACAAAAAAAAACCCTTTCATTTTTCATTTATTTATAATATTATATTAATGAAAAGCCAGGATCCAATACAAATTTAATCTAATGGTGTAAAATGCAGTGGCACCGTATACCAATGGTACCAAAGGAGTCCTTTATGTATTTTTACTTGTCACAGGACAACTCAACAATATTGGAACTTTGCCAAAAAAAAAAAAAAACAATATAGTAAAGACACTCTACTTATATTAAACATCCAATTGGACCACTCTTTTTTTTTTTTTTTTTTTTTCATTAATAATATATAATCGTATCAAAGAAGTTTGATTCAATTAGCAATACAAATTGAGTTTATAAAAAGAGTCTCAGGTTCCATCATGCAGGAGTTTAACAAATTGTTATACCGTGAATTTGGGTCCACCATGCATGGTGAAATCAGGTTCACGCGCACACACTTTCAATTTTTTCAAAACGTGAGTTTCAGGTTTCACACGCACACACACTTTTTGAGATAGGTGAAAATATTTAACTATAATTAAATCTTGAATAGGATTAGTCCTACGGTAAAGACGAAGTAACGCTAAAATAAAATTATATATATATATATATATATATATATATATATATAATTGTTATTTTTTGAAAATTTTAATATATAATTGTTAACATCACAAAGACATTGTCATTTTAATTTAATAGATCTTTTAAAATTGTTCTATCACTGCAACCAAAACTAGTCAGTACAACCACTTAAACAATCACTGTGGAAAACCATGACTAGAAGTCTAAACCATTGCTGCAGAATAAATTTTTGAGATTGCTGTGTAGAGGGTGAGTTTTGTCCCTTTCCATTAAACTCTTGCATCAATCTTTGGAGGAACTAAATAAACAAGTTATAAGGTTTTTTAATTGCACATTTCACATAAGTAAAAGGCTAACCTAATTTTGGCACAACTTTGCCAACCTAGCTACCAATGACCATTGCGCCGACACCATTGTTACCACTGTTTGGCAATTATTCTAAAATTTTATTTTATAAAATATCATAAATAATTATAAATCAAAACTAATTTTATTAAAAAAAAAAAGGAGCTGCATGTTGAAAAGTTAAAAATAAAAATAACTGCTGCCAAGTGCCAACCCAAGGGTGATTGGTACTGTTAACGTACTAAAAAAATAAAATTTCGCCCTTTAATGCTGCTGCCACTTTTTCACTTTTTGACCAAAATAATTACCCATGAAACAAGTTCTGGCCTACGATCCACCAGGCACCACATCAGTAAGGCATTGCCACGTGGCAAGTTCATGGAAGCTCTGGCAAAACTGTAATATCGCATATAGTACAAGCTTACGTGTAATGGGACCACCAAAGAAATATGGCCGTTGCAAGGGACACTCCGGTCAGGTGAGACCTAGTTCAGTTATAACCGTTCAGGAACATATTGTATGCAAGTCAGTAAAACTAGCCGTTATAATCAAAACTAAAACCCCAAGTCTCTCTTCTCTTCCCTCTCAATTCACACTTCCTTTTCTCCTCCTCTGTTACATCTTTCGCATGCTCTATCAAAACCCATCTCTCAATCTTCCTGAATTTATTTCCTCTTTCATTCTTTAAGAGGAGGAAATACATTCCTGGGAGTAACTTTCTTCCTCTTCTTCTTCTTCTTCTTTCCATCATCTCTGCTTTTCTTTCTTGTTAATGGAAGATATTCATTGTTTCCAGAAAAATTACTTCCTTTATACCCATCTCTTTTTGTTTCTACTAGCTGTAACTTCTCAATTTGCTTCATGCCAAAAATGGGATGGAGTAATTGTAACCAAAGCGGATTATCTATCTCTTCGAGCCATTAAAAATGAACTGATTGACTTCAAAGGATTTTTACGAAGTTGGAATGATAGTGGATATGGAGTTTGTTCTGGTGGATGGGCAGGAATCAAATGTGTTCAAGGACAAGTTATTGCTATCCAACTTCCTTGGAGGAGACTTGGTGGTAGAATCTCTGAAAAGATTGGTCAGCTTCGAGCTCTTCGCAAAATTAGTATGCATGACAATGTTCTTGCTGGTACTGTTCCTTTTTCTCTTGGTTTCCTCCCTAATCTTAGAGGGGTTTATCTATTCAATAATCGGCTTTCGGGCTCTATCCCTCCTTCCATTGGTAATTGTCCTATGCTTCAGACTCTTGATGTAAGTAATAATTCACTTGCTGGTTTAATTCCTCCTAGTCTTGCTAATTCTACAAGGTTATATAGGCTTAATTTAAGCTTTAATTCCTTAATGGGTTCTATTCCATCTAGTCTTACTCGGTCTCCTTCTCTCACTATTCTTGCTTTGCAACACAATAATCTCTCTGGTTCTATCCCAGATTCTTGGGGGGAAACAGGGACAAAATCTTACCAACTTCAGTTATTGACTCTTGATCATAATCTCATCGCTGGAAAGATTCCAATGTCTTTTGGCAAGTTAGCTTTGCTTCAAGAGATTTCTCTAAGTCATAATCAGATTTCTGGGAGCATACCTGATGAATTAGGGAGCCTCTCAAGGCTACAGAAGCTTGATTTTTCATATAATGCTATCAATGGAAGCTTCCCACCTAGTTTTTTAAATCTTTCTTCTCTAGTCTCATTGAATCTTGAGAACAATCACCTTGACAGCCAGATCCCAGAAGTTGTAGACAGATTGCAGAACCTCTCAATGCTCAACCTGAAAAATAATCAATTCAAAGGCCCTATCCCAGAAACCATTGGAAACATTTCTGGTATCAATCAACTTGATTTAGCTCAAAATAACTTTACTGGAGAAATTCCAGCTTCACTTTCTAGCCTATCCAACCTCACTTCTTTCAATGTTTCTTATAACAATCTCTCTGGTGTTGTTCCCTCTCTGCTCTCTAAAAAGTTCAATTCAAGTTCTTTTGTGGGGAATCTTCAGCTATGCGGCTACAGTAGTTCAACTCCATGTCCTTCACCACCACCTGTCATTCTTCCATCCCCGACAACAGGGCCACCAAAACATCATCATCACCGGCGACTTAGCACCAGGGACATTATCCTCATAGCAGCTGGTGCCCTCTTAGTAGTTTTACTCCTACTCTGCTGTATTTTGCTCTGTTGTTTGATGAGAAAAAGGGCTGCTCTGAAACAACAGAATGGTAAAACTACTGCGCGGGCAGCTGTTGGGAAAACTGAGAAGACAGGGGAAGCAGATGGTGCAGAAGTTGAATCAGGCAATGAAATGGGGGGAAAGCTAGTCCATTTTGATGGTCCATTTGTATTTACGGCTGATGATTTGTTGTGTGCAACTGCGGAAATAATGGGGAAAAGTACTTATGGAACAGCATACAAAGCGACATTAGAGGATGGCAATCAAGTTGCTGTGAAAAGGTTGAGAGAAAAGACTACAAAGGGGCAGAAAGAGTTTGAAACTGAGGCTGCTGGACTTGGAAAGATTCGTCATGAAAATCTCTTAGCACTACGGGCTTATTACTTGGGACCCAAAGGAGAGAAGCTTCTTGTTTTCGACTACATGCCTAAAGGAAGTCTTGCATCTTTCCTCCATGGTAAGTACATTCAACCAATTCTTAAATTATCAGCACAATGAGCAACATTCACAGATTAGATAGAAAATTTAGAATCAGAAAAAGAGATTTTAGAGTAATTTGCTTATTTTTATCCAATTCATATGATTTTTTTTTTTTTGGAATAAGAACTACTTAATCATGCTAACAATCAAATCAATTATTTGGTGTATATATGTCATCTTTTGAAATGCAGCTCGAGGGCCAGAGATCACCATTGATTGGCCAACAAGGATGAACATCGCCATTGGCCTTGCACGCGGACTAAACTACCTCCATACCGAGGAAAATATAGTCCATGGGAATTTGACATCCAGCAACATACTACTTGATGAGCAAACCAACGCTCATATTGCAGATTTTGGACTCTCAAGGCTTATGACTGCTGCTGCCAATACTAATGTGATTGCTACTGCTGGAACACTTGGTTATCGCGCACCAGAACTCTCAAAGCTCAAGAATGCCAACACCAAGACTGATGTATATAGTCTTGGAGTGATCATTCTGGAGCTCTTGACAGGAAAATCACCTGGTGAACCAACAAATGGTATGGATTTGCCACAGTGGGTTGCATCCATAGTGAAGGAGGAGTGGACTAACGAAGTCTTTGATTTGGAGCTTATGAAGGATGCAACTACCATAGGTGATGAATTGCTGAACACATTGAAATTAGCTCTACATTGCGTTGATCCATCGCCGGCAGCTCGTCCTGAAGTTCAGCAAGTTCTTCAGCAACTAGAGGAAATCAAGCCAGATCTGGTTGCCAGTTCTGCTGATGATTGAGCCAAAGTCCCACCATCAAATGAATAGAGTTTTATTATAAAGTATCATAATTTTGGGAGTGCTACAATAAAGGGTTGATTCTAATCAATTGGCCTACTTTACAAGGTTTATAGGAAGTAGTCATCAAATTCTTTAATTCATATCATTCTTTGTTAGTGAATGTAAATATAAGTTACTGGGATTCATTTACATTTGGAGAGTATTCTTTTTGTCTGGAACAATAATGTATTTTTTAAATTTATGTTCTGTAAAAGAGTAAAGATGTTATGAAATTTGAGAAGTTTTTTTTTATATATATGTACCTTTTTTTTTTTTTTTTTTTAATATCACTGTCAATACCATAGCAAGTGGATGTTTTAAATGTTTTTTCATACAATCAGAATTTTAGAAATGGCTGTACAGCACATAACCAGAAACATAAGAATATGAAGCCCAAAAAAGATAAGATCATCCTTTGCAGCTTCCCCTGTTTGTTGTTACACGAAATCAACTTTTTTTCCCCTCTTTTTAAATTTTATATTCAAGGTAAAAAGGGATGTAAGGATTTAAACTTCCCCATCCACTTTGATTTAGTAGTAATAAAATGTAGAAGATGGAGATTACGAGTTTAAATCCTAATTAAAACTTAATTTAAAAAAAATAAATAAACATGGAAATGACATCTATTGATAAATGGTTAAATAATGGCGATTCGGTGTTATGAATTAATTGTCCAGTTATGAATTAATTGTTCAGTTCTTCGTACTTAGTATAGGCAATTAATCTCATGTTTAGATTAAAAGATGTAAAAGAAAAGAGAGACTAAACCATCTTGATTATTATTTGATGAAATTTAATAATTTATTTAAATTTTTTTATTAAAAAAACGAAGATAATAAATATATTAAGATCTAAACTAGAAATGGACTGCACTAAAAACAGGTATTCAATTAACCTCATGTTCATATATCAAAATGATGTGAAAGATGCATATGAAAGAGCCATACTAGCCTTAGCCTAAAGTGATTGCCTATTGAACTATATATTAATAAGTGAGTTGTTATTTCAAGCATATGATATCAAGTTGGTGAGATTAAATGTCTCATCTTTCAACTCATAATTTTTTTAAAATCAACTTTATATCTCTAGAGATTTACTTACTTCATTGACAGCTTTAATAATGGATTATATTATAAATTTTATCCTTTTTGAAACCCTAATTAATTATTTTTTTTTTTTTTTCTCAAAGAAAGTAGACTAATATTTATAAGGCAAAGAGTCCAATATTAGTACACAGAGTGTAAATACAACATGTAAAGCTCATAGTGAAAATACAAAAAAATAATCCAAATGAGGGTTAACTTGCCTTGAGTCTAAAGCCCATACAACAATCAAGTCAGAGGCCTGACCAAAATTTTCTATTAAACTAATGCCTTTATTACCGAAA
Organism: Vernicia montana; assembly: GCA_949750685.1. NCBI lineage: Eukaryota > Viridiplantae > Streptophyta > Magnoliopsida > Malpighiales > Euphorbiaceae > Vernicia > Vernicia montana. The sequence goes on from CATKHJ011000400.1 coordinate 22,936, forward strand.
ACCCGGCCAAAGGAGACTGTCACCATCACCGAGCACCACCAGGGTTTTAAATAACGATTTTACGTATCGTATCGGTATCGAAATCGAACTGAATCGAATTGAATCGGCCATCGCTACCGTGAATTTTCAAAAATAATTAGCAAACTAATCCAAATCAACAAAACATAGACTGTAACGTCCAAAATATAATACATTAAATTAATAAACATTTAAATAAATATATTTTATACTATAAAAGCTCAAATTACATAACATATTTATGAATAATCTATAATAACAATAATTAAGTTATATAAATTCCTAATATAATACTGTCTTGACTTAAAAATTTTAATATTATTTTATTAATTCATGAGGGAAAAAATCACGTTATTCAAGATAAATAAGGTGATAAAAAAAATCCTCCATATTCTAAGCAAAATAAGGCAATATGAAAAAAATAAATAGACCACAAGATTGACTAATCACCACCAAAAAAAATGTCGTGGAAGATCTTGATTATTTTGCCTGTTGTTGAACTCATTTTCATTTTGGCTGTTTACTCTAGATGAAAAGACATCAATAATGTTCTAAATACATTAAAAAAAACTCTTATATAAATAATGTAAAGAACAATATACCAATAATTTACACTAATAAAATATGAAAAATATAAAATAATTTGTTACAGCCCGACTCTAGAGGCACGTGACCGGCACTAGGGTACGGGAAAGCTTAAGGTTTCCAGAACCCGTAGTCAGCCTGACAATACAAGTCAACAGAGAATATACCAGGAAATCATAAATCAAGGGTTAAGGGCCCATATGCCAACAAAACCTGTACCAATATCATAATATATCAGTTCAGCCACATATCTCTATATCAACAGGTTCCTGTTTAGCAAAATATCTCATCATGTCATATTACAGATAACAGATACCAATCATCAGATATTAAACAGATATAAATTCGATCTACAGTAATTACGAAACTTTAGAATTATTATTAGTGTATATATATATATATATATATATATATGTGTGTGTGTGTGTGATTGTTGTCGGAAAGAGATAAGAAAGAGAAAGTGGCAATGGCTGTGTGTGTGTGTGTGTGTGTGTGTGAGAGAGAGAGAGAGAGAGAGGGAATCTACAGCCGATCGCTGCCTTCCGGTCACCTGAATAGTGCACGTGCCGGTTCATTGGAAAGAGGAGACAAAGAGCTTTCCAATGGTACTAGTCCGCCGCCGAACCTCCCGGTAAAGCGCTTGCCGGCCAGAAATCTTATGAGTTTCGTTTCATCGACTTTTCGACCTCCCTTTCCGACGATTCTGATACCGTTGAATTTCTCTTTTATTAGCTTCGATTTAATACCTCATTTGCTAATTTTGGTGAATGTTTGATTTTTCGTCGGAATCCGGTGAAATTGCAGACTTGCCAATGCATTTTTCGGCGACTCTCCGGCGAGTGAGGGAGAGTGGAGTATATTTTCGGCATTTACGTTTCGATACGAATCCATTGGTACCAATTTCGCCGCAATCCGATACCGTTGATATTTTCTGGCGACTTTCAGATGAGTGCTCCTGATAGTTCGAAATTAATCTCCGATGGTTAATTTATTATTAGAATTGTTTATGTTGGCATAATGAAATTATTATGGATTTAGATAATTAATTATGGATAATTATTTAAGAGTTATTAAGGGAATAATATATATTTATTATTGGAAATTAATTGTGAGAATTGCTATTGAGAGCCCAATTGGGATGTTCGATAATTCGATGTTGAGTCTGTTATCTGAGTTTTAGGAGGATTAGGTCTACTCTACAGAAATTCTGTCAGATTTTGGTAGATTTCTCTACGGTCTTAGGACGCGTCTATATGTTGATTCTTATAATTCTTGTTATGATAATCCGTTAATGCTTTATTTTCTAAATCGTCCAAGACCATCTTTTGCGGCCCCAAGTCTAAGTAACTGATCGAGTATGGTTTTCCGCACTTGTGTTATGAGTGATACTTTCTAATATATTTTCCTGTATTTCATGCATCTACATTTACTGTATGTATATACATATATAATTATGTATTATGAACATTAATTGAGCATGTTGGCATACGTATATGAATGCTTCATTAATTATATGAGTTGGATATTAATTGTGGATGCTGGATGAGATTGGGATGACACAAGGATTCACCTAGGATTGTGATTATGATATGATGATAATTATGTTTGATGAGCTGTGACTGGTGTATGACGGTTTGGAGCTTGCTCATCGCTCGCTGCTGCCAGTCGGGTCGGCGCTGCATGGCATAGGCCATGGAAGGCTGGGACCCTATGTATTGGATTTTGAGATATAGTAATGGGAATCAGAGAGCTAGGATAGGGGGATCGGCTCCCCATATTGAGTTTTAGTGTGATTTCTGTAGACTGATTCTCATCCCTGTTTGATTGTATGATTATCTGATTATTTGTATATATGACACGTTGCATGAGCATTATTATTAGATTGGTGTTAGAGCACCAGGTTTGTATATTGGTTAGTATCATTTACTGAGTTGAGACGCTCACCCCTGTCTCACAATTTTTTCAGGTTGTAGGGTGAGACTGGTTATTTTATCATTATTGAGTTTCCCTACCATTTCCTCCGGCAGTGAATTTTATATTTATATGTTGTGTATAATATTATAATTCTAAAATTCTGCAATTACAGTAGACCGAATTTATATATGTTTAATATCTGATGATTGGTATCTGTTGTCTGTAATATGATATGATGAGATATTCTGCTAAACATGAACATGTTGATATAGAGATATGTGGCTGAACTGATATATTATGATATTGGTACAAGTTCTATTGGCATGTGGGCTCTTAGCCCTTGATTTATGATTCCCTAGTATATTCTCTGTTGACTTGTGTTGTCAGGCTGACTACGGGTTCTGGAGTCTTAAACTTTCCCGTACCCTAGTGCCGGTCACGTGCCCCTAGAGTTGGGTCGTGACAATAATAGTCTTTTTGAATAATATATTCATAATTTATATTAAAAAATTTTAAAAATATAATAATTATAATTGTTTTATATTGATACGTCACGCCCGTAACCCTAAATAACAGCTGTATCAGTGTGTATCGAGTGATTCAATATCGATTCAGAACTAATTTTCATTAGCATATGTGTAACGTCCAAATAACGTATCGGACCCCTTAAAAACTTAGATGAAACGGCCGATACGTAACGTATCGGCCGTTATTTAAAACATTGAGCATCGCACCATCATCGGCGACGGACAAAGCTCTACTAAGGACATAGCCACTGAGCCTACCAGAGGGGAAAAGTACCACAAATCTTGAATCTTTGCTGTCCACTACATCGAGACACCAATAGCAGTGGATCGATGAGAGAGCATCCCTTTCCTTTCATAGATCGGCCAAAGTCTGAGGAGAGAGAACCATCCATCATCAACCCAGAAGCTTAGCAAACTCATAAACAAAAAAACCATAAAAACCCAAGCTGAACTTCTCAAGCTTGCGCTAGTCAAACTTTCCCCCACCCATTGCTAAGAAATTAAAACCTTCACTAAACAGAGAGCACGGCGATGAACGGGCCGGACAACGCCGTAGTTGGGAGCGGTACCACGACCGGCAATGACTATATCACACATCCAAAAAACCCAACAAAATGGGAAGCAAATCGAGCTCACAAAAGCACAATAAACGACTTTATGAGAGTGAAAAGCCAAAAAAGAATATGTAAAAAACTAAAGAACTGGGCAATCTCACTGGTGACTGGAGTCACCGAGAGTAACCCAAGAGAAGGCCCTTGAGGCACGAGCAAGGAGAAAAAACTAGAAGAACCCAAAGGAAAGAGAAAGAGAAATAACCATTCCCTCACCCTAATTAATTAGTTAAACCCCTAAAAATCCTATCACTATTAAAGTAAGCTGATAATAATTTTTGAAATTGTAAACACAAATTAAAAAATTGTCTTCAAATTAGCAACAGCTTTTTGAGCTATATAAGAGACAATCAACTTCGAAACGGTGTCGTTTTTTTTAGCACAAAGAAATAAAAAAGAAAACAGCAACTTTTTTTTTTCGTCATTGTTACTGCAAAAATTCAGCTCCCAGCTTTCTATCTTCTCTCTCTGTATCTGTGCGGTGCCGCCATGGACGACCTTCCTTTACAGAAGGTGGCTATATCAGGTCCCACATTAGCCTCCATGATACAGCGGTTCTCCTCATCTCTCGGCGACGTGGACGGTCTCCTATTCGGCCACGTCACCCACATCACTCCCTCTACTCTCTCCGATGATTCTCCTCAAACTCACTCCGATTCCGATTCCCCTCAACTCGTCGCCACTGTCACTTCCTTCCTTTGCCCTAGCTTTCCTCTTTCTTTCTACGATTCACTCGGTCGAGTCGACTCTCATTCTCTCCTCCGATTTCTCTCTTCTCAATCTCACAATCAGTTTATCGGCTGGTTCTCCGCTCGCCGTAGAACCCCTATCCGCCCTTCAATGCGAGAATTTTCCGTCTCGCGCTGTCTCTCTGGTAACTCTCAATTCTCTTTCCCTGTCAAAAACTCAGAAAATCCAATAAACCTTACTCCCTGCGTTTTTCTTTTATTTGCTACTCCTTTACAAGAACAATTAATTCACACGCACGAGTATCGTGCGTACCAGTTCCGTGTATCGACGCTATCGTTTAATCCCAAACCGATTGATATTGTAAATATAGGGCCGGCGTTCCGGGGACATTACGGATCGTTTAGCCCTAATTCGCCGTTCCCGATGTTGAACTGTGAGCTGAGTAGCTTATCGGCTATGAATGAGGATAGAATTGAGGAGAGTTTGAGTGAAATTAAGCAGATTTCCAAGGACCAGAGAGAATTGGATATGTGTGCAGAGGGTTTTGCAGTTTCGAATTTGAGCAGGTTAATGGGATCAGAGGCTTCAAATTATACTGCTGGTTTGGAGGATTTGTATGAAAAAATGTTAGCTAAGATTGACAGCTTGGCCAGGCAAGTGGAGAGTAGCAATGCTAAGGTTCTTCAGCAGGTGAGCATGAATTATTACATTTTTATCATATTCAGTATCAACATTTGATAAATGAAAAAAGAAGAAGCAAACTTTAGTGAAATTTCAAGGATGTGTTTGAATTTGATAGGTTTCACTTTGGGGCTTATTATAATTTGAACTATATTGTGTGGATTTGGCCTAAATGATGGTCATATGCTTCAAATGGTTCTTGTAGTCTCTGGTTTCCGATGACTATTTATCAATAATTTAATATCTGCACCAGATTTGAAGTACTATATGTTGCTCTTTCACCATTCTTATTTGTTCGCTACTACTTTTTGTGCATATTAGAACATTGTAAATGCAGTGATGTATGTTGCTTCATTAATTTTAAACTTCATCCTATGTTCAGTTAAGAAAAAACCGATTTATATATGAAATTAATGCTACTTTTGAGCTTTTGGTAGGAAAATCATAACTGGAAGTTGAGGCACAAAGTTGCCTGGACTGGACTAGAGTAACTGTTACGGCTGCTTGTATTTTTTAGGTTGCTTCAGGTAATCCTTTTTCCCTCTTCCTGCTGAAGCTTATTATGTTTGTTGCATAGAGGTAGCATTCTCATGTGGCTATCATTTCTTTTATCAGAAAATAGGCAATAGAAAAAAAAAAAAAAAAAGAATGAGATTTTCCTAGAAACCCTGAAGGAAAGCAAATTGCACTAAAATTAATTTGTAGGTTTATTAAGTTTTAATTGAACTTTTGAGTTAAAGATTGAAATTGAATTTAGAAAAATAATAAAGTCTTCATTTTGCAAATATTAGTTTGCTTGTGAAATAACACTAGTTAATATGCTGTCAACTTTCATGGCAGTTAACCATTTGGCTGTATATTTGGAGTAGATGCTCAATTTGAGTATGTGCACTTCTCAACGAACTATAGAAGCTTCACAAATTTTTCAAGGAAGCTAGGGTTTGTTTATACTCAACTGGGCACTAAATGACCATCTAGTCTTCTAACATTTGTGCTGTGACTGTGAGGGGAAAGGGGTGGTAGGGGGGCTCTCAACTATGATTTCAAAGTTTTTCATTTCAATGAATATACAAGGATTTTGCCTTTCAGTTGCATGCATACCTTGAGGCTAAAAAATTCCAAGGTTCAGCTTATCAATTTGTTTCACCTTCAACCAGGTGCTGTTGTTATAAGCTGAGAATCTGTGAAAAATTATTTAGTTTCAGATATGAGAATCATTTCCTCTTATTTCAAACTATTTTTATTTTTCATTTTTATCACATTGCCTGTGCCATTTTACATGATAATATATCCTTCTTGTGCCTTCTTAAAGTTGAAAATGCTCGATCCCTCTTTCCCGGGATCTTATGCCTCATCTTTGTGTTATAATTGATATGGCCAAGGGGGAATACATTGTTATATTGTTGGTTTAAGAGCCGGTTATAAAAATTTATACTAAATTCCATTTTTCAGTTGTTATCCCCTCAGTGGCATCTCTGTTGAAAGTTGATACCACTTCATAAGTTTGTGATCTTCCTATTGCAATGTGTTCATTTACTTATTTCCCATTGCATAGGAGTTTCCATTGTTGTTTCTTCCTTCTCCCTTTTTCTGAGTGTCTGCTTCGTTTCGTGGCTTGTTCTTTGAAATGGAATATTAAATGCTTTTGCTATTCATTTATCAATTTGCTATTTGCTCATTTGAAAAATTGTAGGATCACTGCCTAAAATGAATGTCATATTTCCATAAAAATGCATCCAAAATGGATTTACAGAAAGCTGATACTACTAGAATAATGAAAGAAACAATAGCACTGCTGCACAGAAAAACAAATTGCATGGTTTAACATTTATGCAGTGGCTGTTTATGTAATTCTTCAAACTAGAGGTGTGAAATTAAGATAGAAGGGGTGGACAGTGTCATCCATCAATATGATATTACTCTCTGAGCAACATAAAAAGGCTTAGGAGAAGAGGCTCATGATGTAGGGGTGTGATAAACAGATCGACATAATGGATAGTATAGTGTAGAACCACCTCAGATAAAAAAGGGGTATCATGCTTGACAGAATTGAATGAGTCTATTGAAAAGTTTGAGCCATGCTAATTAGCAGCTGTGTCAGTTTATGGAGTGGGTTACTGCTGAGATGAATGCAAGTTTTCTTAAACACAGAGAAGTTTGATAATGGTAAAAAATTATGACTGAGCCAGGTAGTTTATCAGATAGGTGTTCTAGTTGTTAAGGTGGTTGAATTTGGTAATCTTCAAATGGTTTTGCTTGTTGGAATGAGAGACTTGTTACTGTTTACTTTGCATGATATGAGAGTACTGATAACAATACAAAGATACAGAATGCCGGAGACTGTTACCATATGTAATGGTTTATGGTTCAAATTGGAATTTGAAAGATTAAACCAGAATAACTGTGAGAAATATTAGTTAGATATATAGCAACTCAGTATTCAGTATTGAACAAGAGAATACAATAATAAGAACTAAAATGAGCTATGTTAATGAGAGGTAAAGGACAGACTATTTGTGATTTTTGCTGAAGAACGTCATAGGATAAAATACTATGATTTGTTTCCGAATGATTTAGGATTTACAGATTAGTTTGGAATGATGAAGGACAGAGAGAAAAGCCATCTCTGCATTGTACAATTCTAGCACGGACATTGCTTGAAAACAAATGAAATTGGAAGCCACATTATTGTAACTTTGAATAGAAGTATAATTTCTGACTTTGAGGAGCCAGAGTGAATAGCTATCAAGACATGGTCATAAATGTGGAATATATTATTCTTTAGTATTTCTCATTCTGTAATGTATTTCAACAAATTAAGAAACCTGAAAATAATTAGGCGTCAATATATGTGTTTTTTGTAGTTGTTTACATATTTATATATGCATTGGAAATGCCGTCACTGCATTTAATGATAAGTTGGATTTTGCATAGTAGAAATGAGTGAAGGAATTTTATCCATTTTAGCATCTCTCACTTTTTTTTCTCTTGTTGGTTTTCTCTGGGAATCTTGGAGAACAGGGATGCTCCTCATCTTGAAGTTGATGTGTCAAAGATCCAGTAATCAAGGAATTTCTATTCGATGATTCTTGTAGTTGGATATTAATGGCCACTTTCGACCTGAAGCTAGCTGATTATCTTGGAACCCCCTGCTGATGCTAACTGCTGTAGGAGGCTTCTAGGATGGCTTTTAAAGTGGCTTGCCATTGCCCTCCTTTTGGGGGTGGGGGGTTAGGGGATAGGGGTAATATGTACAATTTCTATGTATTTATTCGTTTGCTTTTGTGCTTCATATGCTCTTGAAATTTCTCCATATATATTTAAGATGCTGAATTTGGTTTAGAAGGTTGGGAGGAGAGAAAAAGGAAATGGAAATATGGAATCAAATGGGTATTATTGGTGCCTTGATCTTTCTGTTTGTGAACTAATATCTGTCCCTTTTGAATTGAACTTTTATGATAAACTTTTATTTTATCCAATTTACTATTTTAGGGTCTGGTTGCTAAGAATTTGATGGCTGATTAGGTGATCTAATCTTAAGCCATCGGCTAGTCAATTATTGCCAAACTGAGGTTTGACTTAATAAATTCTGTGGGCTTGACTCTGGAGAGTACGGGCCAAATTTGATCACTATTTTTAGTTTTTGTATACAGTTTATTGGGCCACAAATCTGTTAGGCTCAGTTGCTTTTTGAGGAAATTATATCAAATATAAATTTTTAAATTTTTTTTTTAAAAATATTCTTTTATTTTATTAAGTTTTTTTAAAAAAAATTATATTTATAATATATTTTTGATATAATTGAGATATGTAAAATATTTTTGAAATATAAAATTTAATAAGTTATATTTTTTAAAAGTAAAAGAATGATAGATATATGTGGGAATAATTTTTTTTTTTTTTTTTTTTTTTTTTTGAGTTAGTGTAAAATCCTGTTTAAGCTTATCTTTTTTTGTGGGTGTTACAGTTAGACCGGACTAGGTTCAATCAACTACATATCAATATCAATGGGGATATATTTGGACTAATTTCACATTACATTGTAAATAGCTCTTTATAAAAAATAAAGAATAAAGAGAAATAAAAAATATCTGCAATTTAATTGTTATATGAATCCAAAAATAATTTTGAAAAAAAAAATTAGTTATTTTTAAAAGTAGTTTTAAATTCACAAATTAAATGATAAGTTATTATTTATAATAGCAATACCAAACCGGTTTAATTGTTTTTGGTAAAAAATTTATATTTTAACTTTTATTATTATTGTGAAGTATATATGAATAAATTTATTTTAGGCCTAACGAAAAAAAAAACTACATCTTTTAAAGAAAAACATAATTGTAATTAAACCTTTTAAAATAGATTATTTTACCCTAATTTCAAATTTTAATTACAATTGTATTTATTTTGTTAAAATTATACTTATTATTTTTTGCAATTGAGAATAAATAAAAAGTTATAATACAATTAAGTTTAATAATGAATGGTTAGAAAAAAAATAATAGGTATAATTGATTAATTTTCATTTCAAATTTATATAAAGGATATAATTGTAATTAAATTCTAAAATTATGGTAAAATAGTTTATTTTTAGAGGTTGATATATAATTGTAATAATTTTTCAACAAGTTTCGATTTTTTTTATTACTAACTACTAAGCATTTTATCTTATTATCTTTTATTTAATTTTTTAAGACAATATTTATATCTAATATACATTTCATTGTGATTCGATTGATTGTTGGTTTTTTGTAAAATGAAAATTTTTTATCTAATTATTTCAAATTTATCACTTAGATTAATCTCTTTTTCAATTAAATTTTGTTATTTTGAATCAATCATTTATTAATTTATTAATTTTCTTTACGTACCCTAACAAGGATTTTCCAAGAAACACGCGAGAAAATAGGAAGGTATCACTGCAGTTTTCTATTTTTTTTAAATTTAAAAAAAATAAGTATTAGAAAATATTTTTAAAAAAATATTAAATTTTATTTCTTTCATGTATATCTAAAAATATTTTGAAAATAGAAAATTAAAAATTAAAAATAATAAATTTTGATTTTAAAAATTTTATTTTTATTTTTAAAAAATAAAAAATAAGAAACAAAAAATTGATATTAAACGGGACATAACACATCTAGGGCTAGGCTTTTGTTTTTTCGGATATGCACAAAGTTGAAGCTAAAATCAAATTTTGCACGAGACAAGTTAGACAAATATCAAGAATTACAACACTAACGAGTTGTCAATTCTTCATCCCCAAGAAAATGATGTGAAGCCAGTAATAGGGTTATGCCACGTGTATCAAGTATCCACGTCAGCATCTCTATATGTTCTGCTAGCCAAAATTCTTAATTAATTTTGATGTATTTATTTTTTTATACACAAAATTAATTATTAATTGATATTTTAAAATTTTAAAAAATTTTGAGTTAAATTTTACTTATACATTAATTAATATTTTTTTATTAAATAAAAAATTATATTAATTAAAATATTTTAGCACTCGTTAATTTAATATTGAAAAAAAAAAAGGTTATAATATATCTATTATTTGACTTAGGATAAAGTCTCAAATGTAATAATCCTATTAAAAATGATATATCCAAGTCTTTTTCGTACTCTGTTGGTAGCTGCTTTTATAGCGTTTAGTTTCCTTCGTCTCCAAGATAAAGGCTCTGTTCCAAAAACAAAAAAGTTGACAACTCGCTAACAGCTCCAGTGACTTATAACAAAACCCTACAGAAGTTCAAGAAAACAAAGATTTACAAGAAGGTTTGATTAGTGAGTTTCTTTCAATTTGCAAAAGACTTTGGATTAAATTCTTTAATTAGTTCTTAATTTATTAATTTGTTTCATCAAATTCTTGGAACTAACTCTTTCTTTTTGTGTTTGAGTTTTATAGCAAACATTGATTTTACTTTTGTGGGTTTAAAACAATCTTGAAAATCTTTAAATTTTTCTTTTTTTTTTCCCCTTAAAAAGAAAATACTTGATTCTTGAAGTTGAAGAATACCCTTTTCATGGAGGATGCAATGAAGAAGGAGAGTTCTTGTGAAGAGATTAGAAAAAAGAGCAAGAAGAAACTGCGAAAGGGAAGTAATGGTTGTGAATCACTAGAAGATACGCTTGAAAAGTGGAAGAAACAAAACAAATATGATGAAATCCCTAAACCTCCTTCTAAGGGTTCAAGAAAAGGTTGTATGCGAGGGAAAGGAGGGCCAGAGAACCAGAGTTGCAGATACAGAGGTGTTAGACAAAGACTTTGGGGAAAATGGGTTGCAGAAATTCGAGAACCTGCTTTAAAAAGAAGCTTAATCAGTGCAAAAGCGAATAGACATTGGCTTGGTACATTTGCTACTGCTATTGAAGCAGCTCAAGCTTATGATAATGCTGCTAGGGCTATGTATGGGCCTAATGCCATCCTTAATTTCCCTGATTACTCTTTGGAGATGGAAACATCATCATCAACTGAGCCTAGAACAACAAGATTGACTAAGTCTGAGGATGGCCAGGCTGAGAAATTAAAAAGGGATCTCTTGGATTGTTCTTCTTTTGGTGGGTTTAGAGAAGTAAATGAAAATTTTGGCAATCTTGGGACTTTTGTTGATGAGGAATCAAGTTGGATTGGCATTCCAAGAAAATTGAAAGCTAAGAAATGTATTTCAAGAACTGATTGCAGACATTCTGTTGATGTTAAAGCTGAAGAAATCACACTAGTTGAAGAAAAGAATGCAGAATTTGCACAAGTTATGAAAAATAGATATGACTGCTTGCAGGGTGAGACCAAAAATGTGAAAGCTGAATTACATTATCATGGATTCAACAACATGCAAAAACCTTTCAATGATTTCCCAGATATGGATTCTGATTTAAGAACTGATTGTAAGACTCTTAATGATGTTGAGATACCGATAATGAGTGAAGTGATGGAAGGAGAATCTTCAGGCATGGAATCTGTTTATAATCACTTCAAGGCTAGAGATGATAACATGAGTAATGCAGAAATTGATATTAAGCCTTCTATGCACAAAGTTGGCACTGAGAACTCTGTACTGAAAGCAGAGCAGAATTATGACATTTTTGGCTTTGAATTAGGCTCTACAAATTACCAGCAAGGCAATAGTTCATCTGATCCCTCTTGTCAAAAGCAGAACCCAAGAACCAATCTACCAGACAGCTTCTTGAATCATACAGGAGAAGAAAATAGAAACATGGATTGCAATTTCAATTCATTACAGCCTGACTTTACTTGGGGTTTAGGGGAAGAGCTAGGATTGTTGACGGAACCATGGTTCCCTGAATTTGGATTCTAGAAATGCTATAGAGGCTTGATACTGGTGTTCATTTTGTTGAGAAAAGCAGCTCTAATTTTATTTTTTTCGTGAAAACAAGAAGTTTTGGCTTTCATTATCTGCCTGCTACCACCACATGATCATTTTATTTTCTGAGATACTCTTTGGACCATTCAATTGGATTTGCCTGCTTCTTGCTTACTGATGTCAATATTATGGATGATTTTGTGAATTCTTTGTTTACACTTAGGAAACAACTTGTATTGGTGGATTTTTGTTATTACAAATAAAATATAAAAATACATACTATTTTGATTATATTTGCATTTTTTTTTTCTTTTTCCTCCAAATTTAACCATTGTTTTTAAGGAGTGCATGATAAATATTTAAACTGAAAGGGGAAAAAACAGAGAATAGAAGTTCTTCAGAAAAATCTAAGAATTGCAAGACATCTTCCAAGAAAGACAAATTACTAATTCATAGCATGCCAAGAACTAAAAAATTTCCACAACCCATATAAAATCATGGCCAATTCCTATACATACACACGCACTTTCATGCATGATCAATAGGAGTTTCAATTATCGTTTGCTAATAAATAAAATTAAAACAAAATACTCCAAATATTAATTATTATGTTGAAACTCTTGGCCAACCTATAAAAACCACAATGCAACCACAGGAACCATGAGGAAGAACAAGAAGGAGGGAGCAGAGAACGAAAGACAAAACAACAACTTTGCAGTTTGCAGGAAGCCATTGCACTGTAGTAAATTTTGATTAAAGCTTAACTCGTGTGAATTGGCTTTTATAGTCATGCAAATTTTAATATCTAGTTCATGGATTTAGAAATCAAATAAAACTTGCTTCTGGTAACTTTTTGCATTGACGATTGGGGTTAAGTTTCTAGTTGGATTAAAATCGAAGTATAACATATATGAAAAGCTACCTTGCTAATATTTCAAAAAATAAAAAGCTACCTTGCTAATAGTAGAATATGTTTTTTTTTTTTTTTTTTTTTTGAAATAAATAGTAGAATATGTTTAAACTATAAAATTCGGTAAAAATACATAAAGCGGTGGCCTCCCATGAAGTTATCAATAATGAAATACAGTAAAAATTAACTGTAATTTCAAAAACTTTGGTCTCACAAATGAACAATGACAGTACCCTATATTTTGAGAAGTGATCAACCTGTTTAGTGTTGACTGTTGATCTTGTTCTCTGCATATGCAACAGTACGCAGTTCTGTCATGCATTTATATATTTTGATCTGATATGATATGTTCATCTTCTTGAGCCCAAGAATTGCAAGAAATTTCCAAGAAAGCAGCATACAAAATACTAAAACAGCAATATGCCAAGAACATCAAAATTTCCACAACCCATTTAAAATTATGGCTGGTTTCTCTAAAAAATAACTGTAGTCAAATTATAGAACAAGGTTATTCAGAAAAATATATGCATATTCATATCTAGTTCTGACACACTAAAGTAGCAATTTACAACTTATCACACCTCAGTAATAACATGAATTATATTTACATGTAACTCTGATAAGCTGAAGTAGTTGCAAAGCCTTGAAATAAAAGTGCTTTGCTCCAGAAATTCTTACCACAATTTGTGATGTCCAATCATTCTAGCCTCCTTTACCTAAAATTAGTCACATCCTAAATGCAGCAAGTTGTTAGTCGCTCTACAAGCCACTCTCACTGCTGAATCCAGCTATCCTTGATAACCAGTTCAAATTTTGAAAACCACGAAGATGATGTGAATGAAGTACTAATACATGTTGCTCAACAAGCTTTAATATGTTGAACACTTAAAAATAGCATGTCCCAGGACCCAGCGCTCTTTTGAAATTGTGAACACACTGGGCACTGGCATCTCTCTCGCTCAATCACTTTCCTGCTCAGGATTGGCCCAGACCAGTTTCCATGGCCCCGTTTTTGAGCCCAACCTGAAAGAAACTAAGCACTTGGAACAAAATGGTGCAAGGTTGGAACAAAAGTGCAGTTCAATATCCACAAGTGTATGAAATTTAACACAATCTATACTTCAAAAGCAAATTACTATTCGTGATCTAAAAGTAAAGCCAATCCATGCATTATGTTGTCAGTACTGGAAGATGTCATGGAGCAGCACTTTAGTGTTGGCTCGAGAACATCTGACATGAACTCAGCTATATTATAACAGATGCATATCCAAGTATCTGATTCAGTAGAATTAAAATCTTACAATATCAGGCATGATTGAGAATTAGAGTAATTGGGAGACGCTTGTAATCAGTAACGTTATCACTTCTTATTATTTAGGTTGGATCATTATGCTCTTAATCCCCAAATGCATAGATATTGACCAAGTTCATTGGATCCTAATAAAGAAAATCAAACTTTTGATATGCCTTTCAGATTACTCCCATTATATCTGATGAACAAATCTTTAGAGCCAAAAGAAAGTTTAGAAGATAGGTTGGCACTCTTCTGCTGAAGATCAACAACTGACGTTTTTTCCACTCTAACCAGTCCCCTCATCCTCTAACAGACATTTGCCACTCTAACTCATCCATCTCTCTATCACTGTGACACCATCAACGTCAATTGTGAAGGACAAATAAACAAAAAGGTTTTAGTGACATGTTGTATGTGAGGTAGTAGCAGCTTGTCAAACTCAGATTTCACAACCATAACAGTATTTATCATGTCAAGCTGAAATGGATACATTGATTAATAGTGGTGAGTTCATGTCATATGCACTAAAGTTCTCAAGAATTGGCACAGAGAGCCTGGATGGAATACATTCTAGGCTCATGCTAATTAATTGATGATGGCAATGAAGTGATTAATGATAGCCTCCTCAAGAACCATAATTATTACCTCCAAATTCCAGCCACTACCCGCAAGGTCATGAAGAGAAATAACCCAGTCCAGACTCCAGCAAGACCATATACAGGAGCAGCCACAAATATGAACACAGAAGAGATCAGCCCTACTACTACCTGTGCATTACAAATAAGGAGCTGAGAAAGGGAAAAATATATCCAATTATCAAGCTTACTATAATAGGAACAAGAACAAACCATAGAGTAGGCAGCATATCCAAAATCTGAAACGCCATAGTAGAGTCCGTCAAGAACAAATGCAATAGCATTCATTGGTTGAGACCCAGCAACAAACTGCAAAACAGTGTCAAACTTTTTAATAAGCTTTGCAACATTATGCCTACCAATCACATGCCAAAGATGGTATAAAGGACACATGTCTAGCAAAACCAAAAAGTTACTTGATCTCAATTAGGGTACCCATGACAGAACTTCAGTAAAATTGGACAAAGTCTATGCATTCTTCTAACAGTATCAGTGTATCACTTTCCTCAACTCAAAAAGATTCATAACAAAATACAATGTGTTACACATATAAATCTGTATAGCAAAGTGGTAAGAGAACTGAAGCCCCTTTCAATAGGTACCCACCAGCCCATCCCATCTTTATCATTTCTCCAAGTGTCAGGAGCTCTCCATTCCATACCAATTTTAGGGGTCCAGAGCTACACAGTATGTCCTTTTCCCCATATACTGATTTCAAAGTTTACAAATTAAAAAAAAGGGGACTTTTACCTTCTAAATCACAGGGAAAACCATGCCACAACCTGGGCTCAAAACAAAAAATGCCACGCCATTTTGCGTTTCAAACCCAATCTTGGGCCTGGCCATAAAGCCAGGACTATCATCTTTTAAAGAGGGTCCTAAACCTATCTTTATAGGAACTGAGAGGCCTGTAGACGCTATACAGTATCTCAATCATGGATAAAAAAAACATGAAGTTTTCAAGGCACCTTGAAGCGATGCAAGCATGACTTGCCTTAAGGCACTAGATGTTAAGCAGAAATTCTTAAAGCACAAGCAGTGGAACCTAAAGCATGTGCCTTCACGGCTTCACAACATGTTGGACATTAAACCAGCATTGCCATGGGATGCAACATGCAATTATTCAGAACACATGTGTTTTATTAGAATTGATTTCTCAGTAGATAATGATTTGCCAAAAGTGGGTGGCCTGCACTTTAATTAGGGAGCTTGAAGACGACCATCATCCAAATTACTAAGGTTTATCTTCTTTTCCTTCTTTTTTTTTTTTTATGTCAATCATGTTACCTTCTTATCAGGCCTTAGAAATTTATTACCTATTGTAAAATTTAAAAAAAATGGTCCTTCATCTTTCAAAAAAAATTTTACTAAAAAGAAAGTACGATATCTGCACTTTCTATTACTATTTTTTTCTGCATCACAGTTAACAGCAGTTAACCTAATAAGACTTATGTCTAGCCTCACAGAGTACCAAATGTCTATCACCTTCTGCTTTTGCCTTCTAAAATTTCTCTACAAAGCATGGAACAACTATGAAATCCAAGCATTTTGTTGGAAAATTACACTCTAAACAGAACTTATAAATTTCTCCAAGAAAAGAGATATAAAGGAATAGTCTTCACCAGAACACCAGACCAGGCAATCTCCAGAACTTCTGAATCTGTACTGAACAAGCTGGAAAATGCTCCAAACCCAAGAGACAATATCACACCCAAAGCAATTCCAGTTACACAACCAATCTGTTTGACAAGTGAAGCAAGTGAAACCATAGCAGAATTGAATCAGTCAAATTTTGCAACGCGTAAAAAACATGATCTAATTCTAAACTGAAAATGGCATAAAGTTAGGAGTACCATATACCTGTAGAACTCCATAAATCACTTGACGTGCTTGATCATAATTTCCTTGAGAGTAACCACTGGCCAGAAGAGCCTGTAAAATAATATCAAGTATTAACAATAGAATTGAAGAAAAGTCAAATGGAAAAACTTAACTATTGTCTCAGGATACTTCTGGGTATAATATGAAATATGGAAGCAGCTCAACTCTGTGCCGGATACCTTGCTCCTATGTGTAATAGGCTTCCTTCCATGATTATAGGAAAGCAATTCCGCACCTAGCTTTTATATTTTCTTGACCGCCAATTTATTTACAATTTTCAGTTTGTTTCTCAAATGAGGAAAAATTGCCGACACTACTAAAAATGGTAACAGGTGGTTGTTTCCAAACATGCCAAATAAGCAAATAAATCAAGAGAGATGACAATGCAGGGTTAATGCATATGAGCCAAAAAAAAAAAAAAAAACTTGAGTTTGCAAACAAAAATAGCACAAACTAAAATATAATCCCCTTTTTTTTCTCGACTATCAGGCACTCACAGCATACTATTTGGGTTGCTCCAACATTAAAATTTTCAATGGTAATAAGAATAAATCATGACTTAGGTATTCAACAGCAGCAAAACAAACTTTTAAGCTTATTTTGCTCCATAATATAGCTTCATTTGCGAGTTAGGCTGCAGCTTTGCATAAACTCTCAAAATGTATTGATCTCAGTTACAACACATGTATGAACCCTCAAAATTGTCAAACTCAAATTCTTTGCTGGAAAAGTTTATTGGAGTTTCTAAGTTAAGTCAATCTATTTGTTGTGATTTTATGTCCTCACTTGCATGAAAGATGCAGTAAAGACAAAAGGCTGTACTATTTACCTGACCAGCTAGAGCTAAAGCATCATTAAGCAAAGATATAGCCAACCAGACTTGCATGCAAATTTGATGACCAGCCATAGGTATGGGGCCCTCCCTAGATGCCATGGATGTGGATAGTGTCATTGTTAAAAGCACTGCTATGGTCCTGCTGATAAGGAGACCACCTGCAAGTCCAATAGAACATATTACCAAGTTGATTGAGAAGAAATTTAACTTGAAGGATTCCATGATTGCAGAACATACAGTCAGTCAGCTTGTTTATACAGTTTTTGCATTGGACTAGCTTGACAAGGGGCGGAGACGGAAGCGACCAATCAACTCCATTTAACAGGTTAGCAGCGAAAGGGAAGGCTTCATTCCCGAGTATACGAGAAGAAAAGAAGGAGCAACCCCTATTAAGGGAAGAGAATATAGAGTATTTGACTAGACTAGCTACCGAGCTGACTCACGGAAGCTTGAAAGAAAGGGCTTCTCTTCTACGCCGTAAAGGAAGCGTGTGCCCAATCACTAACCAGGAGGTGGTGTTCATCAAGCCCTCTCTGTAATAACAGATGC
>CATKHJ011000410.1:0-12062 GCA_949750685.1 Vernicia montana
ATATTTCTTAATATTATTTTTATTTATTAATATTATTTAATTTTAAATAATTTTTTATTAAGTCAATTTTCAAACAAAAATTACTTTTTATTACTGTATATTTCACTTCCGCATATAAATTTTTATTCCCGTTTTTTTTATTCCCACTGATTCACATGTCCTGCTCAGTAATAAAAATCCTAGAATATTTTAATTTTATTCAAAGTCTTATATTCTAATTTCTCTTATTTCGATTTACCGAACGATACAAATTTTAAAATAAATATTTTATTCTCATTCCAATTTTATTATTCCAACTAACCAAACAAGACCTAGGTTAAATCAATCTTTAAAATGTCTTTTAATGTGCATCTATTTGTAACTAAAAGTAACTCTCCTCCATATTAATGTATTTATCAAACACACATTAATTTTAAAAAAAAAAAAAAACTTAACAAGTGGTCTAATTATTCATTTAAAAATATATATATATGAAAGAAGAGGAAATTAATATAAAAATAAAAATAAATAATTTGATAATTATTTTGCCATGCTAATTTGATGGCAAATGTATTACCTTTAATTTATACTTTAATTATAAGAGAGGTAGTATGAATTTTGTCCATTTGTTTAAATTTTGCGATTGATGTATCTAATTTTTCACTCAACAAATTTGATAAATACATTGTGTCTTCTTTTTACTTTTTATTTTTCTCTTTTTTTTTATATATAAGGTTAACATTGATGAAGATTTTTGAATATTTCAAACATAAATTTTATTCAAAAAAGAGATTTATAAAGGAGTATTTGTATACATTTGTTTTTCATTTTCTTTATATTCTCATAAAAGCATGGTCTTTTTTTTTCTTTAATTAATGATATAAAAAAACATTAATTATATTGCTCGCTAAATTCAAATATCAAGTGTGATTTATGTAATTAAATATTTTTCACATTTTTTTTTTGTTGAATGTTTTCCTACATAACATATAAGATTTAATGAAACGACAAGAAATACTTATATATGTGAATCCTTAATTTTGTATCATTTGGCATGTAATTAAATCTTAAAGGCACTTAGCTCGGTAAACAAACTTCTGGAAGCCGAAATCGCTAAAAATCGCCAAAATCCTAAAGATAAAAAATTTGAGCCTCGGGACCTAGGACCCGGGACCCATCCCTCAAGTTTTTGAACCATCCTTAGATCATCTGGGATTGAATACGGAGTGCAACACAACTGGAAATAGCAAAAAATGAAGTTGAAACAGATAAAAAACGGGCCGAACCAGCAAAAAGAGCCCATGACCGCACAGCCACGTGCAGTCATGATTTTGTGATGGCACATGGCCTTGCGGTCACCACAGGGCCACATGCGGTCACGTGTCCTGAGTCGCGATCCCACATCGGATTTTGCACTAGGTCGTCTCCAGCTCTCTCCCTATATAAACTACCCCTCCCTCCAGCTCATTTGACAACATTGGAGCTTGCTTGATCAGTCCCCTGATCTCAAAGCAAATATTCCTTTAAGCTTGGTCCGAAAGGAACAAGCATTTTAGTTTTAAAGTTTCTTTTTCTTTTATTTCTTGCTTTGCTATCGCTCCTTGCTTTGCAAAGCAAGATTGGGTTGCGACTTCCTGAGTCGATCCATCAAGTCAAAAAATTTTCGCTTTCCAAGGCAAACTTCCCGCCGTCTGAGGCAAGCCTGCTGCCATCTCAAAGCCGCTCAAGCGCAAGATAAACTTCTTTTCCTCTCTCTTTTCATTTTCTTTATTTATTTAATTTATTTTTCCCTCATTAAAATTCACTTTTAGTTAGTTAATTAAATTGGTTTATATAGGTTGTTAGTTAATTAAAGTATGAAATAATTACTTTAACTTGGTAATCAATTAGGTTAATTAATTACTCAACCCATATTTTTATCAATCAATTTGAAACATGATAAAAGGCTCAAACTAAACAAACCCCTTTTGCAAGAAGAGCGAACTACGTGGATTTTGATTCTCATTCAAAAGGATACGTAGGCATGCTTGTCTAAAGCATCGAATCCAATTAAAATAAACTTTACTCATTTTTCACCTTCTTCACATAGTTTAGGTTTTGTGTTTTCTTTTGTTTCTCTGTTTTGTTGCTTTTATTAGGATTTAGTTTGGGGAATGTGTGACTTCCCTAGAATCTCATAAGGGTTAGAGGAAGTATCCCCTAATTTGATTTGAATTGTAAATTTAATTTTTTTTTTGCTTTCTTTATTTTGCCTTTTAATATTTTTTTTTACTTTATTCTATTATTGAATGGTTCATGCATTATATAATTCTTCATGCATTATACTTGTTCATGAAATTAATTTTAAGCTATTTTGTATTAAACTTGCCAAACTAATTATTTCTTAAATGAACCGAAAACCTAGTCCCCGAATCCTCTTTGATTTCGAGACTAGTGATCTTTTTCCTTTGGGATATTAAATGGAGTCATTAATAGGTTTTTACCTTATATTTTTCCAAATAAAAATAAAGTAATTTTCAATTTTTATCAATTAATCTAAATCCGAGGGTTCCATCGTGAGTTCAAACCCGAATGAGCATTTTGATTCCTTCTAGAGGATCGGACCGGTACTCGGGCGAGACCTCACAATTTATAAATTAGAAAAGAGTAAAACAAAAAAAGAATATTATTTTGGTGGTCATGCTGAAATTTTAGGTATTGTTTGGTATCAAATGACCTACTTCCCGGAAAGTATATTTCTCAAGAAGTAGACTTTTCGAGAAATTATTTCCCAAGAAGTATAAATAATTATGTGTTTGATTTGAAAATAACATTATGAGAAGTAGAATTTCTTTTGTATCACACCCCACTTTGAGAGATGCGACGATCTTAGAGTATGGGTAGACATAAAGCTACTGAAAACCCGTAGAACCCATATTTGCTATGAATCCAATACAGTATCATGCAAATAAACCATAATTATCACATCATATCATATTCCAATATTAGAACCTCCTATCACATTCTTATCATATGCTCATAAGCACATACATATACACTTACTCATAAGTCTCATATATATCCTTCTTATACATATAACACTTACTAATTACATATCTCATACAATGCTCTTCTAACACCCATGGAGACCACTAAACATAACTTTAATATATACATATACACATATATCAAATGGAACTTTAATAAGAAAATCCTCAAATGAAGAATGATGCTTGAGGAACCACTTGCTCACTATGCTGCTCTCCTAAAAAATGAAATCACTAATGAGATAAAACAGTGAGTAAAAAATATGCTACCATACTTGTGAGGCTAGATATTTCAAGGCTAATTCACAAGGATGGCTCGTGTTTTCTTATAACTTGGCACATGTATTTATATTCATAGAATGAAGAATATAAGATTCACATTAACAAATGAACTTTATCATTCAAGAACTTATGAATAATCTTTAGAACTTGGACGGATTTTGGAGGTATCCACTTTAGGTACACATGATTTCTTGTAACTTTTAACTTATGGACATTTGGGTCTTATAATCACATGAATATATTTTATAGTACTTTGGATTAGGGATCTTATACAATTGAACTTTAGAATAATAATTCATAAAGATTGACTTTGGTTTTACATAGATTAAACATACGTATATAATTATATATAAAACAATGGAGTACTTTTAGAATTATTGAGTTCTTTATCCTTAAAGGATTTTGGAATAGAAAACAACATAACTCATATATAGGACTTGAAAATTTAATAAAACTTATACACTTACTTCTTTTTGAAATACTTATATAATCAAATATTGTTATTCAAATAACTTGTAAAATCAATGATTCATACCTCATGAAAGAATATTAGATTTTAAAACATTAGATACTTTAAGTTTAGTATCAAAGGAACATAACATTAGTCAAATACGCATATGTATACAAAAAGAGTTTTGTATACTATAACTCATATAACTTGGATAACATATATATTTATATACCATAAATGTCAAGGTCGATGACACATAGGCAATTAGCTTAGAAAGTAAAAGACACATGGGTTTATTGATATAAAGATCGATTGGCTTACACATTAATATATTTCTCATAATCAAATAGGATTATATACTCATGGGTCTTTCAATCAATCAGATTAGTCTCAATGAAAGAAAATACTCATAACTCATGGCTTATCAAATGGGTTTAACAGAGATCGTCACACATGTTGGGGTAGAGGCATTATAGCATACCCGAAGCAGAGGTTCAAGAGTGAACATACTCCTATAAGTCATAGTGGAGTAGAGGCGCTAGTAGCATACTCGAAGCATTTAACTTCCATAAGATTTGGGGTAGAGACATTTATTTTAGTATACCCGAAGCAGAGGCTCTCATATGAGCATACTCCCATACCTATGTACACAGTCCACATAAATAACAATTAAAAGATCTCTGGCACATGTCTCTTGGTTCTCGTAGAAAGAATTAGCAATTGGTTCTCATAAGTATCAATAATAACTCATGGTTAAAGTGACTCGTATGGTTTCATGAAAAGAATATCAATACTCATATGGTTAACATGGTTCAAATAGTTCACATGGTTATTACAATTGGCTTTTCAACTCATAGTACAATCTCATGGTCATTACACTTTTAGAAATGGGAACATTCACATACACATATACATATGCTTATACTCATCATTTTAGGGACTTATAACATATACTCGTACTCATTACTTTTGGAAAATATATAAATAAACTTTGTAAACTTTTAAGGTTTTTCAAATAATTCTCATGGAGGGATTATTAATAATTTAATAGTGAACAATATGGATCTTATGCTCATAGATTTCAATTACTCATGGTTCAAATGATTCAATTTATAGAATCTTTAAGAATTGAAAGAACAATTATCAAAGTAAAACTCGTAATAAGTATCAAATGGATACATTGTCCACATAATGACATATGGCCCAAGAATTTGAATGAGCACAAAGGCTTTACATGGATAACAATATAACTAATATAATTCATGAACAATATGAATTATCTCATAGTACAAGAAATTATATTATTGGTAGCACATACAATGAAGAAGACATTATAAGCCTTTATGATTTCAAATACAAATATAGTAGTATATTTTCTACTCACTTCTTGCTATTCATTTCCAATGCTCATATTAATATTTTCATGCATATAGCTCATCATTTCCTTTATTCTTTTGCCTGCACATGAAATCCCATACCACATATTAACTAAACTTCATGTAACGTTAGTCATATAATCTGTTTTCTTCAAATCTAACTATAAATTCACATATCTTAACCTTTATTAACAATTATTCCTCTTAGCCATAAACAAAAATACCCAAACTTGATTATAGGGTTTCCAATAATTCTATCTATCAACCATCACTTGCAATAAACAACAATATTAGCTTCTATCTAGCTCAATAATGATGCTACAACACTCTATAAACAAAACCCATAAAGAAAATTGAGAGATTAACATCTTATCTCAAATGTCTCCTTCAATCTCAACTTTAAATTTTCAAGAACAAATGAAGAAATCCATTTTAAATCTCTTAATTGATGCAATTAATAAAGTCTTTAGCACTTAATGGGAGTGGGTGATGAGTTTCTCTTGGAGGCTAGGATTTAGAACTCAAAAAATGTGAGAAATGAGTTGAAATGGGTCTTAATTCCTTATATAAAGCTAACTTCCCGATTTTGTCCCCACCAGAAGTCACCCCCATAACCTGGAGTTCACCCCCATGAACTCAAAATTCACCCCCACGATCTGCATCTAATAGCCACTGCTTCATTTTCACCACTGTAAACTTCAATTTCACGGGCTTGACTTTCTTGAAACAAGCCCACCAAGAAAAATACAAGCCAAAAATCCAAAGTTCAACACTTAACTCACTTATACACTTAATATGCAACTCATAACTCTCAAATATACATGATACTCATCTTATAACTCATCCCATGATCAATAAGAAATATATATACCAACATGAACATTATAGAGTCTTTGTATTTCAAATTAAATCAATCCTAATACTTGGAATTCACTTGATTTTGAAGCACTAGACATATAAATGAATATTTTTCATATTTTACACTTTAACTAATTCAGCATCTAAAGTTATCAAAGCAAATGCATAATCTCAGACTTCCTACCGAAATAGCAATCTGAGTCAATCATAATCCAAGAATAATATCTACTCACACACCTCATATTTTGCAAAACTGATTTATAGGAATTTATATAAGATATAACTCTACAATTCCAAATTTAAATTCAAATTATTTCAATTCAATTTTATATATAATCCTTTCCATATATAAGCATAAATAGTGACAGTCAATGAAATACTCTTGTAAAATGAAAAAAACAAATCATATTGTAATCTAAATCACATCCCTTAATTTGTAAATAAATTTAATAAAACAAAATATTCAATAATATGACTTCTGAAATTTTGCCTAAAACTTATTTTTAATTCTATATGTTCAAAAAGTTTTGCATTTAGACCTTTTCAAATGCCTAGAAATATATAAATGAACATTTTTGGTTTATAAACATCCGTGGGAACAGGCCACAATCAAAAACTTCAATTAAAAGATAAAATGTAAAACTGATTAGAAGCAAGTTTTATCATGCACCATCAACTTATGTCTCTATTCATTTTTAATTCATTGCATGCTTTAATAACTATATCAACACTATATATAGTTATTAACAACTTTTGATATGATATTATCTATAGTTTATAATTTTATTTCATAAGAAGTATATATATATTAAGTGTTTCAGCTAAGTGTTGCACAGAAGCTTCAAGTAGTCCCATAAAAATAATTTCATTAGCAAGTGATGAGATTCTCAAGTTATTTCAAACTCCTGAAGTATTTATATAATCAGACATTAGATCACTAAATTAATTCTGGAATACATAAGAAATAATTAGTTAAAATTTTAAAATCACTCATAAAAATTTAATGATGAATATATACATATATTTTTTTAACATCTTAATTTCACATACTGAACAATTTACAAAACCAATCATAAAGTATAAAATTGCAAGAAAGTATGTGCTTAATTCCAAGTTGCTCCCAATAATAACTCAAATCTTATTAGGATTTTCTACACCACTTTCATTGCAAATTAAAATCCAAGATCAAAATTACTATATATATATATATTCTTAAATATATTTATCTTGTATATTAAAAAAAATTAAACCCATTGTATTGAAAATCAGAATGTTGGCCGAACTAACCCATAAAGAAGAATTCAAATTTCCTTTAACCAAATTTTAATGCTCTTGTACTAATGCCTCATACACTAACCTAACTCTATATCCGGCCAACAAATAAAAAAGAATGGGTGGATCCACTCTCCATTTTATTATTTCTTTATTATTTTCTTATTATTTTCTATTATATTCTTTCACACTTTTAATTTCAAATATTAAATTTTAAATCAAAGTATGACCATTTATCCACTAAAAAATAACTATATTATTCATATTAATGTGAATATTCATTACACATTAATCAAATCACCTAAAATCAATCTTCAAAATTAGTCATGATTTTGAGGTGTGTACGTGTGTTTGTGTGTATATATATTTCAAAAAAAAATCACCTAAAAT
This sequence comes from Vernicia montana, assembly GCA_949750685.1. Classification (NCBI taxonomy): domain Eukaryota; kingdom Viridiplantae; phylum Streptophyta; class Magnoliopsida; order Malpighiales; family Euphorbiaceae; genus Vernicia; species Vernicia montana. The sequence continues at coordinate 7,635 of CATKHJ011000410.1, forward strand.
CAATAAATTCTTATATGAATTTTTATTAGGGTTTCCAAGTCTTATAATTTATTAATATCTAAATTCACCTATATTCCAGATACATATACTAATAATAAATATGTTTTAACTAGAGAAAGATCTAGAATATTACAGCTTACTTCCTCCATATCAAACAATATCTAATTTCAAAGTAGGACTAATATGAATCCAATATCTCTTATATTAATAAAAAATTATTTGTGTTTAAATTTTTTAAATAATAATTAATGTATGACATATATATATATATAATTATTAATAGTCGCGTGCAAAGTACAGATTAAGTTGCATTTTAAATATTTATATTTGCTTCCAATTTGCATTAATTAGTTGTTTGTTTAAGTAGCTATTTAATTAGGAGGAATGAGAAAGAGAGCATCCAAATCATGTTGATTGAAGTAGGTAGTCGTGGAAGAAAACATGATAGTTACTTATAACTACTAATTTAGCCCTCAGTCATCATTATTCAAGTGATAATAATGAGTTTTTTTTAATAAAAGGAAACGTCATTGGATCATGTTTTTAGCATAATATTTTAAATTTTGATAATTTTATCTTATTTTGATATATTAAATATTTTTTATTGACAATAAAGATGAATATACTTATTTTAGTATGGGGAGGAGCAGGGAGCAGAATTAAAAAAAATTATTTGGAGGTCAAAATTAATAGGAGAATAAAAAAAAATAAAAGGTTAATTTTTTCTAAATCTTCCAATAATTTTTGTTTCAAATAATAATAACTAATTATATTTTTTTTATAAAAGTATATTTTTTAATTAATTTATCTTTCATATTTATAGGATGAGCATTAATTAAATAATTTTAACATGTGAAATTATTTATAAAAATTTAATTTTGAGGAGACCAATTATAAATTTAAAAGGATTAATTAAATACTAATTAATTATGGGTAATATAAATATTTTCAAGTGGTTTGGGAGGGCCACCTCCTGCCTGTCTCTTCTAGTTACGTTACTGAGAATGGAAAAATCAAATTTGAATCTATTATTCAGAATATATATACACTTACCACTAGATTATATATTCATGTGCAAAAATAACAATATACTTAATAAATGAGTTACTAATTCAATAATAACTTTACCTTAATTATATATATATATATATATATATATATATATATATTCTCATGTATTGAACAAGTGGATTTAGATCTAAATCTTTTTTGTATGTTAGATATACACTACTACTAAATTAATGATTTATAAATTCCTTTTTGGTTTTTCACCGGAGGTTGATACGTTTCCATTAACAAGTCAACCCTCATATCTAGTCAAATAACTAATTGGTTATAATTATTTTTGTACTTTGAAATCATTTTATTCCATTTCCATGAATCTAATTTTTTAATGGAGGAGTTGCTAACAAATTTTTTTTTTAAATAAAATTAAATTTCATTAATCATCAGTTACTGAATACAAATTTTAATAGGAAATGATCTAATATAGAATCAACTATCCTAACAATAGCAAATTGATTCGTAGATCACAAATATTCAACAAAACATTCAACTGCCATATAGTTAGTTTTGAAAAACTGTGACTGTAATAATGGAATAATGTGACAAATCACTGTTCTCTTTACGAGTATCTGAAACACAACAGTGCACAGATATATCATCAGACTTATAATAAAAAAAATAACTCCCAACAAGAGAAGATATAATAAAACTTCCAATAATGGAAGATAAAATAACATAAAAAATAATATAATATAAAATAATAAAATGAAAAGTATCATCCTAGCAGCAGTAAATAATATCCACCCACAAGCATATAGTAAAAACGGAGATGGAGAGGCAACGGTAGAAGTAAAGAGACAGAGAATGATATCGAGCATAAGGAGCGTTGATCAACGGTAGAGGAGGATGCGTAAGTAGAGGACGAATTAATAGAGCTAATAGTGGATGTGGTAACAACAGTAGGGATGAGACTATCTATATTAAATATAACATAAAATATTGAAACAACCGCCAATCAAAAAAGAAGATCGGCGGTAGTTCAAGAAATAAAATTTAAGAGATAATTAGAGAGAAAATAAGAAGTAGAGTTGCTAACAAATATATATATTTATATATTATATGACAGTAATGAATTATAAAATTTCAGATCACTAATGTAGTTAAAGTTGGTCCATTTACCCTTAATAATAATGTCTAGTTAAATTTCCCCACGACCCCACCTAAATAAAATCTAGTTAAGTAATTAGTGAGAATGATTTTAATTTGTACTTTGAAATCATTTGATTTCATTTTTGTGTTCATATATATTTTTTATTTAGATTCTAAGAAATATTTTCAAATCAATTTATACATTAATTAAATTAAAGTTTTTCTATGGATGAGTTTAAAAATACACTTTCACATTTAATATGTAAACTTGATATGTAAATTCAAAAATTATTTCGATGTTCATATTTTCAGTACATGCCTTACAAGAGTGTAATCAAAATCCTCTCTTTCATCATGTAATAATGTGATATAATGAGAAATTTTTGATGTGCTTGAGTTTATATTTTCAAGGAGTTTAGTTTTTGCAATGAATTTGTATTGTAAATTTATAGAGCATAGTGTAAAAAGTATCATAAATTAGGGGTGAGCATTGGGTCGTTTGATTTGAACTGAATTGAATTTTAAGAAAATTGAATAAATTGAACTTAAAATTTAAAGAAACAAATTGCACCGAACCAATATATTTCAGTTCGGTAATTCAGTTTTTTTAATAAAAAATATATATAATTATTGAAATATATATATTTTTTCAAATATATATATATATATAATTTGGTCAATTCGGTCATTTTAGGTTTTGAATATAAACCGAACCGAATTGAATCAAATAGATCAAAATTTACAAAAATTCAAACCAAATTAAATCAAATTATGAAAATAACCGAACTGAATAAACCGAATAATTCAGTTCGATTTTTTATTATATCAATTTTTTTTTTTTTTGCTCATCCCTATCATAAATCAAATTTTATACCTTTTATGCCACACTCATCCCTCTCCTATAGGGATAGATCCTTTAAACCTGCTGAAGGAACCCCTAAATACACTCTCCTTTTTTTTTTTTTTTTAAATACTATACTAAATCATCAAAACTTTTTCTCCAATTTTCTCTTGAACTTTTATATAAATTTAAGCTCAAGCGTTATCATTAAAAACTTTCCACCATCATATTAAATTAATTTTTAAAATTTGATAAAAATAGATATTAAATTATTTTTTTTTATTTTTTTATTTTAATTAAAAGGTATACTATGAAATCACAATAAATTAATTTATGATTAGGATTGACAATTTACATAGGATTGCACAATATTAATTTTAAAACAATTCCTCATTGTACGCATCTCGTTGGATGGACGCCTCCTCCTCCTGGATGGGTCTCCTTGAATATAGATAGATGCTGCAAAGGTTCTGATTGCTGTGCAGGAAGTGGCGGCTTGATTCGAGATGATAATGGTAGATGGTTAGTTGGGTTTATGTTGAATATTGGTAGTTGTTCTGCGGTGGATGCAGAGCTATGGGCAGCGAGCCAAGAGCTACAGTTGGCTTAGGATTTTGGTTTTCGCAAGGTTAGTATGGAAGTGGACTCTATGTTGGTAGTTCAATGGCTAAATAGTGATGAGATCAGTGGTCAGTCTCATGCTAACCTGATCCATAGGTGCAGGGATCTTATTCATCAAGATTGGGAGGTCCAAATTCATCATGTGTTTGGGGAAAGGAATCGGGCTGCAGACTGGTTAGCTAGTGAGGCTCTTAAGCATGCTCGAGGAATGAATATTGTGCAAACTCTTTCGGTGGACCTGAAGCTTATTCTGTTGGATGATACTCATGGAGTTTCTTGGTCTAGACGTGTTATGTCTATTGCTTATTAGTTTTTTTTTGTGTTTGTGTTTCTAGGTAAGCCCCCTCCTTCGTATTAAAAAAAAAAACAACAACAACAATTCCTCATTGATATTGAATCCCTTCATCAATAGTAAAAAAGAAAGAAAATATATATATATATATATATATATATATATATATATATATATATATATATATATATATATATATATATATATATAGTTGTTCAATCTGATTGTAGATAAGCTCATGAGCCATCATACGTTTGCTTAGGTAATAGATGGCGTTTTTTTTTGTGAGAGTCTGAGACATTCTGAGCTAGCATTGCACCTATAGCTTCTATAGTAAGACCAGGTCAGCCATTACTTCTTTATTTATCAGTTACTCTAGAAGCTATAGGTGCAATGCTAGCTCAGAATGCCTCAAATTCCCACAAAGAAAACGCCATCTATTACTTAAGCAAACGTATGTTGGCTCATGAACTTAACTACAATCAGATTGAACAAATATATATATATATATATATATATA
>CATKHJ011000471.1:0-16411 GCA_949750685.1 Vernicia montana
TTACCCCTTGTTCTTTCTTTTCTAGCATATGTGTTTTACACATTAATTAGGAGATTGCTTGGGAAGTTTGATTGGACCAAACAATAGGTGTTGTGAAATTTTAAAGTGTTTGATTTTTCACAAGCCTAGTTATTCCGCTGCGTTCGGTTCCAATAATCCTTTCACTATCAGCTTGTCAACTTCTGCATCAATCACAACTTGTCTTTCTGCCTTAAACCATCTCTTCTTATGCTTTATAGGTTTGAATGTTGGATCGACATTAAGCTGATGCGTAATTATCTCCGGGCTTACTCCCTTCATCTCTTTTGATGTCCATGTAAAGCTTAATAAATTTTCATTGAGGAAGTGCTAAGCTTCGGCTTTTTGTTTAGTAGTCAGAGAGGAGTTGATAAGTGTGAACCCTTAAAATTGCACCCCCAGACAACCGATTTTCGATTACGAACCAGTAGAATCAAATCGGGCCCAAATCGGATTAGGAGCGGGCCAAAACAGACCAAAGCAGTACCAAAACTAAGTCAAACCTGAACCAAACCCAACCAAAATCGACCTAGACTGAGCCTCAGGTGGGCCAAGCTTAGGCCCACCTGGGTGGCATGAGATTCATGCCGGCGGCATGTGAGCACCCAAATGGTGTTGGCCATGCCGGCGGCATGCCGTCGCCGGCTCCGGCACTCTGCTGGTGCTGCCACCGTCTCCAGGTTGACCCTCTTCCTATAAATAGCCTCTCCCTCCTCAGATTGGAGGGGAGAGGATTTTAGGGGAATTTGAAATATTCTCTTTTATATACCCAAAGTTTTGTCGATTTTGATACACTGAAATCACTTTTCCATATCTAAATCCCTCACCTACCAAAATTATTTCAAATTAAAGTTGTTATTACAATTTCGAAGTTCCTAATCCGAATTGGAGCTCAGATAAGGAGTTAAGCTCGCCCTGTTCACGAAAAATCCAAGAAAAATAAAGGTATAATCTTTTTCTCTTGCATTATGTAATTCTAAAATCAGATTTAGAATTTATCATGCACTTTATTTTGATCTAAATCTGAAAAGATCTAAATTTTATTAATTTAAAATATGAATTAAATTAATAAACCAAATTAAACCTCTTTTGAGTAAACCCCTCCTTCGCAAGAAGGAAGAACTACGTGGGGTTTGATTTTCATTCAAAGGGATACGCAGGCATGCCAATCTTTAAGGCATCAACTCCAAAATATTATAAATAATATTTTCTCCCTTTCTATTATTTTACTGCTTTATATATATGTTCTTTATCCTTTATTAATTGAGGAATATGTGCTTTTCTTATTACCCATAAGGGCTAGAGGAAGGATCCTCCTTTCTTATTTTTGCTTTTGATTTATCTCTGTAACTGTCATTCATATAATGTTTGTATCATTTACAATTGTCCATTCATCATTTTTTATTCCTATTCATGCATATATAAAGTTATTTTGTACCTAGGACAAACTTAAGAAATTAAAATGTTTATTATCAAAACCTGATCCCCGAGCCCACTTTGGTCACTCGTGGATTAGTGTTTTTCCATTGGAATAAAATAAATAATTTGGAGTCATTTCATTTGGATTTTTCTTTAATTTTTCCAATTAAAATAAATAAAATTAAAGTGGCGACTCCCTGTCACATAAAGAAAAATACAAATTCCAATTTTTCAGAACTCACAGCGGGTTCCAGATTGCGTGGAGTTTCTCCCGAAGTGCATTTCGATTCATTTTAGCGGATCGGACCGGTGCTTGGGTGAGGCCTCACAGTTGGCGACTCCACTGGGGAGATTTAAATCTTTTTTAAATAAAAGATAAAAGAGGATTACTTTTGGTAAAAATGCAAAGTTTGGCTTTAGCTCAAAATAGCTTTTCATGCATCACTACATTTGGACGCCTTGTTCAAAATCCTAGTTTTCTAAGAGAACAATGGATAGAAAGTAACATCAAGTGGGTAACGAGTATGCACGTACCGCTGGACCCACACGAGGCTTCTTGTCTCATATGTGGTTAGGTAATATAGCTACTATAGTGTGACGAGTACCCAATTCAAGCTACCAAGCCTTTTCATGTAATAAACTTAGAACCTAACCTTAGGTTGTATGTTCCATAAAGCGAAAACCTTACACAACTGCATCTTCATCATGCATCCATATTGCACAACATGCATTCATTTTAAGTGGAACCTTGAACCGAAGAAGGGTCAAACACTTTCACTTTGACCCAATCACCTTCGCCCCACAAATCTTAAGGCCAATACATTTGGCGCAACATGCAACCCTAAGCCTAAAGCATTCGCCTATCCTACCTAAGAAAATTCTCAAAGCCCAATACCTTTGACACAATATGCAATCCTAAGCCTAAGACCTTGGCAAATCCCCAAAGCCCAATATCTTTGGCCCATATACTCAAAGCCCAATAACAACTGGCCTACAACACCATAAGGGATCCTTTTTTCTTAGAATCTGTACGACTGACATGGTTGTTCTGACCACATTCATGACCAATCTCCTTCAAAAATAAGAGGAGAATTTTCAAGCGATTCTGAATGCTTAACAAGCCCAATTTGAGAAACCAAGGCAATCCATCATCAAAGAAGTGCGGGCTATGGTTAATCAAGCTAGCCTCAAACCGACTCACCCAAACACAGCTTTGGACCAGACCACCCCAAATCTGAATGGGGCTAACCCTAATCCATTCCAAGTCCATACCCACACTACCTCTGTGCCAAGCACTTTTACCCACTCTAACCCTTCCTTTCCCTTGAATCCTTTTCAAGATAGAGATGTGCTCTCCCATTCAGACACCAAGCTGCTTATGGCAAAATTTGAAGCAATGGAGAAAGCCATTAAATCCCTAAAGCTCCACAATGTCCTAGTTGATGTAGAAAGCTTAGCTTTGTTCCCTGATGCCAAACTTCCACCCAAATATAAAATGCCTAAACTTGAGAAATTTGATGGAACCACTTGCCCCAAGACTCATTTAATGATATATGTGGGGGCAATGCAGCCTTTGGGATTTAACAGCGAGCTCCTTGCACAAATGTTCCAACAATCATTAACTGGTGCAGCATTGAGATGGTTCCTTTCACTAGACAAAAGCCAGAAAAAGACCTGGGATGATATATGTCAAGCCTTTATCAAGCAATATCATTACAATAGTGAAGTGGATATCACTAGGCGTGACTTGGAAACCACCAAACAGCTTCTGAATGAGTCCTTCTCCACTTTCCTTACACGGTGGAGGGCTAAAGCTGCTCAAATGGTAAACAGAGCAACTGAACAAGAATAGGTGGACATCCTTATTAAGAACCTACTCCCAACTTACCAAGCTCATCTGCTAACCCAATATCTGCCCACCTTTAAAGCTTTGATGGCAACTGCATCCAGGGTTGAAGATTACATCCTAAGCGGATCATTTCAACCTGAATTCTCTACCACCGATCTGAATAGTGATGAAGAATCTAAACCCTATGACTTTTGAGGCTAAGACCGACATGCCTCGATCTCATCTTCCATTTCAAACCTGAAGCCATGTTTCCATGCATCTTCACCGAAGTAGAAAACAGACCCCACCTCGCCTCACATCACCTCTGCCTAAGTAGCATATTGTGAAGGAGTTCAAGCTCAGCTAATTTGACCTGTCTGAGATTAAGTTCGAGTCCAAAACCTAAATTTTGAGTTTGAGTCCATATTCAGAGTCCAAATTAGAGTCTAAATCTGTCATTCACGAGTCTTGAGTTTTTGTACTATATTCTCATTCTCCTTTTGCAATAAAATATTTGTGTTATTTGTGCACTTCTCTATTCTCATCTTTCTTATTAACAGTTGCAGCTAAAAAAACAATAAAAAAAATAAAAAAAAATTCAAAATCAAATCAATAAATTTTGGCAAGCATTTGCATTTCACCATGAAATCCACCATGATTTGGAAACAATCAAGACTTGAGGGATTCTTGAACCCACATTAGCAGCCGCTTCACCAGATCCCAACCAAAGGATAGTCAATAAAGAACACCAAATAGTGATCTATTCAGTTAGAGCAGTCAAAGCTAAAAGCAATCCAATAAAGTTACCCATTGCACTTTTGGGTAATAAAAAAACAGACACCTCAACAAGAGGCAATAATCTCAAAAAAGACTTGATGTCCCCACAAGGTTTCTTTCTAGACTAAGAATTCAATTGAATGGTCAATACAAAGGTCAAAACCCTAAGACGAAGGACAATAGTAACCCAAAATCATGGTGGAATAATATTTAAATGCCAAAATTCATTGATTAGCTCGGTAAGTTGAAAACCCGAAAGGGCGACTTAGGCAGAAATCAGAGCAAGCTCGTCGAGTTGAAAATTCGAAAGGGTGGCTCGGGCAAAAGTTAGAGCTAAAAAGAAGAGAAAAATCATCCTGATCAAATCATTCTGTTCCTTATGCCCTTTATCCCACATTAAGGGCATATCATCTTAAGTCATCATCTTTCGGCTGATCCCTCATTAGGGGCACGCCTTCTGGATCATCTTCTGTCAAATCCACCACGAGCATATTCTTCATGTCATATATCATGTCACCCTTATCAATCAATAAGGGCATATCATTCCTATCATCCATCACAACTCAAGCAACTAAATAGCCCTTATCATTTATTAAGGGTAGATCCTTCAAAATCATTCCTCGTGTCTTTTAGCTCAAACAACTAAGTAGTCCTTCCATTCATTAAGGATAAATCCTTCAAAACGCTTGTCACAAAAAGCTAAATTGCTCTTACCATCTGTCAAAGAGCACGTCTTCTGAGTCATTATCCAAATCAATCCAGTGTCTTCCCAAGAATCCTGTCACTCTAAGAGTCTCTTCCAATCTCAGACATTAAGATAAGCCGTGCTTATCTTCTCCATAAATCATGCTACAAAAGTAAAAACATACAACCTCCCAAAATACTTTCTAAAAGTTTTAATCAAGCCCACTAAAAACTCAAGTCTCCTTGGTAAAATCTTATCTTGCAAGGGCCAAGCCCACCAAAATCCCAAGTCTCTCAGGACTCATGATCCTTGAAGCCTAATTTCCTTGGTAAAGCCAAAGTCGAGCCATGACTCCCAGGCCAATCATCCTTAAGCTAATTAAAAAGGGTCTGAACCAGTCAAAGCCTAAGCTTCTTTAGCAAATCATATCATCCCTAAAGTCCAACTCCTTTGGACAAGAAAAATCAAGTGGCAAAACAAACAGTCCTTCCAAACCTAAACCTCCTTGGTAAAACAGACAGTCTTTCCAAGCCCAAGCCTCATTAGCAGATCATACCACCATCCAAGCCCAAGCTTCCTTGGCAAATCATACCATCTGAACTAGTCAAAGCCCATGATTCCTTGGCAAAAAATACCATCTAAGCCCAAGCTTCCTTGGCAAATCATATCATCACTAAAGTCCAAGTCCTTTGGACAAGTAAAATCAAGTAGCAAGTCAACTGGTCAAAACACCTTCAAAAGTCATGTTCAGAAGCAGAATCTTAATAGATAAGTCATATACAGACAACCCACAATCTCCACCTTTGAAAAGGCCAAACCTGACCTAACCTTCCAAGATAATTCCCTCTAAGGAAAAACCTGACTTAGCCTTTCAAAGATAACTTTCCAGGCCACATTTGATTAAGCCTTTCAAAATAATGACCTCAAAGGAAAAACCCGACCTAGCCTTTCACGCTATAAACCTCTTTCCAGGCAAAATCCGACTAAGCCTTTCAAAGCATCACCTCCTCTAAGGCCAAAACCTGACCTTACCTTGACTTTCTCCTATGGCATAACCACTATCTCTCATCCTTCCAAAATGGGGGCACCCTCATCTACAAAAATCAACACTTTCATACCAAATTGACTGTTCAAAGGTTCAAGGTATCCAATTCATAATCTTTGCATAGTCAGATGCATTTCATATTAAACAGGTCATTAATCAAAGCTCTTGAAACAAAGAGGACCATCACCTTGTCCTTCTAAAAATGACCATCACCTTGTCTTTCCAGAAAGGACCATCACCTTGTCCTTCCAAAAAGGACCATCACCTTGTCCTACTAGAAAGGACCAATCGATCCAATCATCCCATCAGGCAGGACCATTTTCAGATCTTCAGAATTGTCTATTAGACAGATCAATTCTGAAGAAACCCAAACCCAGACCGAGACCATCTTCATCACTTCCTAAAGATACTGGGGGCACCTCCTTCCCCAAACCAATCAGACCTATCTTAAGATAGCTTTAGGATCCATACCTTAAATCTGAATAAGGTTTTCTATTTCAGAATCAGACCTATCCTAAGATAGCCTTAGGATCAATACCTTAAATCTGAATAAAGTTTTCTCTTTCAAAAACAGACCTATCCTAAGACAGCCTTAGGATCTTTTATCCAAAAAGATCGGGAATATAACTTTTATTTTTCCAAACAGATAGGGAATATAGATTTTTTCCAAATATGTCTAAACACAGACCTAGACATCACTTTGGTTCCTTTTTCTCCATCCCTATTCCCCAGGTTCACTATCATTAGAATCGCCTTTTGAACAAAGCCAATTCTAATGAGGGGGTAGTTGTGAACCCTTAAAATTGCACCCCCAGACAATCGATTTTCGATTATGAACCTGTAGAATCAAACCGGGCCTAAATCGAATTAGGAACGAGCTAAAATAGACCAAAGTAGTACCAAAACTAAGTCAAACCTGAATCAAACCCGACCAAAATTGACCCAGACCGAGCCTCAGTTAGGCCTACCTAGGCAGCATGAGATTCATGCCGGCGACATGTGTGGCACCCAAATGGTACTAGCTGCCTGCCGGCCATGCTAGTGGCATGCCGCCGGTGCTGTCACCGTCTCCAAGCTGAGCTTCTTCCTATAAATAGCCTCTCCCCCTTCAGAATGAAGGGGAGAGGATTTTGGGGGAATTTGAAATATTCTCTTTTATATACCCGAAGTTCTGTCGATTTCGATACATTGAAATCACTTTTCTATATCCAAATCCCTTACCTACCAAAATTATTTCAAATTAAAGTTGTTATTACAATTCCGAAGTTCCTAATTCGAATTGGAGCTCAGATCCGGAGTTAAGCTCGTCCTGTTCGTGAAAAAGCTAAGAAAAGCAAATATATAATCTTTTTCTCTTGCATTATGTAATTTTAAAATTAGATCTAGAATTTATCTTACACTTTATTTTGATCTAAATATGAAAAGATCTAAATTTAATTAATTTAAAATCTGAATTAAATTAATAAACTAAATTAAACCTACTTTGAATAAACCCCTCATTGGCAAGAAGGAAGAACTGCGTGGGGTTTGATTCTCATTCAAAGGGATATATAGGCATGCCAATCTTTAAGGCATCAACTCTAAAATATTTTAAATAATATTTTCCCCCTTTCTATTATTTTACTGCTTTATATATATGTTATTTATCCTTTATTAATTGAGGAATATGTGTTTTCCCTAGTACCCATAAGGGCTAGAGGAAGGATCCTCCTTTCTTATTTTTGCTTTTGATTCATCTCTGTAAATGTTATTCATACAATGTTTGTATTATTTACAACTATCCATTCATCATTTTTTTTTATTGCTATTCATGCATATATAAAGTTATTTTGTACCTACGCCAAACTTAAAAAATTAAAATGTTTATTACCAAAACCTGATCCCCGAGCCCACTTTGGTCACTCGTGGATTAGTGTTTTTCCATTGGAATAAAATAAATAATTTGGAGTCATTTCATTTAGGTTTTCCTTTAATTTTTTCAATTAAAATAAATAAAATTAAAGTGGCGACTCCTTGTAACATAAAGCGAAAATACAAATTGCAATTTTCCAGAACTCACAGCGGTTTCCAGATTGCGTGGAGTTTCTCCCGAAGAGCATTTCGATTCCTTTTAGCAGATCGGACCGGTGTTCGGGTGAGGCCTCACAATAAGCAAGAACTTCTCGGGTTCCTCCTCCCTAATGAAGAACTTCTCTAGTTCTTCTACTATTTATGTTCGCTGGGGTGGTACCTTATTCATCTTCCCTCATGCTTCGATCACAGCCACCTTTTCAGAACTAGGATTGTGTTTTCTTCTCTTTTTGTCTTGTTCCCCCTTTCTTCTCTTTTATTCTGAGTTTCGTACACATGGAACTCTCCGCCTTCTGCCTTGGGGATGTTCATCCTTAACCTTCTGATATTCATTGAAGCATCCAATTCATACAGTCATGGTCTTTCCAATAATACATTGTAAGCCATGGGGATCTGTACAATTACAAACATTGCCATTACTGTGACATGTTTAGGGGCATTGTTTATTGTAAAAGACAATTTTGTCACTCCAATTGCGAAAACTTCAGACCCATCCAATGTTCGGATTGGGTTGTTCAGCTCTTCAAGGTCTTCCTCTTTTTATGCCATCTTTTTATATGCTTCAGCTATTATTAGATTCACAGAGCTGCCATCATTTACTAAGATTCTCTTCACCACGAAATTAGCGATGACAGCTTGGATGACCATAAGGTCTGTATATGGAACTCTTAGCCTACTTCCATCTTCTCAATTAGTCCATGTTTTGGTTCCACTGCAGTAAACAAACTATGGCTCTTCTTTCCTTCTAGTTGAGGCCTTACTCCTGCTTACTATTGCTTCATTAGGCCCCCCGATCAAACAAGTAATAACTCCAGCTGAGCCATCATTTACAGTTTGTTTACCTTTGTCTCTGCTTGCTCCAACTTCTTCTCCATCTTCCCTTTTTTCCTTTCATAAACTGTCCTAGATAGCCCTGCTTGATGAGCTTTTCTATTTTTTCCATCAATGATCGATAGTCATTTGTATTATGACCATGAGTATTATAGAAGAGACAATATTTGGTTTTATCTCTTCGTCTTAGCTTTGGTCTGGTCCATATATTCTTGTAATACCCTAGGTCTTTCTCCTAATTAGAAACCTTTTGCTATAAATATACGTACATGAAATAAAAGTAAATTTTAAGGTTTATAAGTTATGGAGCTAGTGAGCCCTATTAGAAAATTAGTATGAGAGTTTCTTATTATAGTGAAACATAATTAATGTATGATAAATGTTCATATGAATATAAATAATAAAATTAATTGGGATAGATAAATGGTGATATCTTAATTAAAAAATTAATATTAAAATATGAGAGTGTGAAAGAATATAATTGGATAAAAATAATAAAGTAAAAACAAAGTGATGAGTGGGTTCTACCCACTATTATTAGCTAGAATTGGTGCTTGGAGTGGAGGTACCAATACTCCAATATATACAATAAAATTCTTTTAATATCTTTGTCAAGAAAAAATTCAAGACCACAAAAAAAAAAAAAATAATAATAATAATTTTAGGAAAATCTAAATTATATCCACCACAAAATTTAACTAAAGAATATAAAAACCATATTTAATCATCATTCACCACCATCTGTTATTTCTTCTTCCCGTAACTCTCTCACTATCAATATATGATCCTTTTCTATCTCTTTCAAGTGTCAAGCCAACCAATTCTTGAAATACAAAGCATAAATTCTATGTAACTTTTCCTTGTTGATTCTTTAAGTTAATATTTCTATAGGAATTGTTAAGTTAACATGTTAAATCATTAAACATTCCCTCTTCCTTTCCCTTCTATACTATTCGGCATTTATAGTGTGGGAAAAAGGGGAAAAGTTTTCATCTTAAATCATAATGAATAACTTTATATATGTTGGGAAATGATGTGAAATTTTCCAAACAATCATAGTTGTAATGATGAATTTAGTTAGGGTTTTCAATTCTAAAATTTCAGATAATTAAGTAATTAAGTAGAGAAATTTTGTTTAAGAACTATAATTAATAAACTGGATGTATATTTTGATATCTATGAAAAAGCTTTAAATTAAATTAAAAGCAATAAAAAGGGGGTTTCCCTTTGATGGTGGCACGACCCCACATGAAGAATCCAAGAGAGGGATTCATAATTTTTTAGTAAATATATGAGTAAATTTGTGATTATAAGCAATTATGAGATTATAGTTTAAATTGAAAAAGAATAAAACTGAGCAAAGGTTCTATGTATATAGATTTGGGCCAAACCCTAACTCTATAATTTAATAGGAATTAATAATCAAACTTATACTAGTGAGTATATAATAAAATATATCACAAATTGAAAATTGATTAAAATTTAAGATAAATTAAAATTTGATTGCTATTTGACCAATTTGAGAATATTAGGATTTTGGTTTCAAGACTCACTTTAATATTTATAAATTGAACTTAAGTAAACTTAATAAAATGTAATATTGAAAAAAAATATTTGAAGAAATGAAAAAGGTATTAGTACCTTAGGCCATTCGACCATCTTAATAGAAATGTGGAAATTAAATGATCTTTATATATTAACTCATAGCAATTAATTGGTGATTAATAAATTGTATAAAGTAGGGTTATAGGATTAGAAATTAGAATTTATATAAAAATTAGTTTACTTTAATTGTCAAGTATCAATGTATTATAAATGATTGAATGTTATGATTGATGTAGAATCCAGAAGGGATCAAGATAAAGAAAACGATTGGGAAGAGTACGATTAACCTTGTTGTCTTTGCTAGTGTGATAGGAGATTTGGAATTGAGGTGAGTAGATAATATATGTTATGCGCTCATTCTTAATCTTAAATCTTCAAGTTGCATATTATTGGAAATGATTTCTCATTCCATGATTCACTATAAGTTTTCCATGAAAATGATATGTTATATTTCTAACTTATAAATTCACAAGTTTTTACATGATAAAATTTTACAAAATTAATATTTCAAGTTTCATGAATACATGATTTCTATGTTCATAACTTTCACGAATTTATTAAGTTTCATGAATTATTATGAGAATTCATGTTGACGCATTACTGAAAGTATGAAATTGCAAGTTGATTAAATTACCAAGTTCTTATGTGCATGAATTTACAAGAATGAAGTTCAAGTTTCAAATCGCATAATTTACATGTTCATGATATCCATGAATTTACCACACTCTATAATTATTCATGATTATATTTGCAAGTAGTAAATTATTTTTCTTTATTACAAGATGAATATGTGAACAATGCGACAGAAATCCTTCGACTGATGGGAGTTCCATCAGGCTATGTGCACATAGTAACTCACTTGATATGGCTAAATTTGTCAAGGTTCCACCCAGGAGGCCAAGTGCCCTAGGGCGCAAGTACCTGATCAGTCTTGTGTTTCATGATACAAGTATAAGTTCGAGTTTCAAGTTGATTTCTGTCTCAATGTGAACAAAGGTCATGCTTATTATATTATCGTATTTTGTTTTTACTATCTTACTAAAGACAAGCAAGTTTTGAAATACTACTACACGTCTGCATTTATATGAACATAATGCATATTTTTATACACATTTTTTTAAAAAAATTACTAATTTATAACTACATTTTTACATACATAACATATATTGTTTATTCAATGAGTTTTATACTCACCCCTCTCCCTTAAAATTTTCAAGTTTAGTATAAGAGTTGTTCCTCGACTATCCTTTCTTCATCGAGGAACCATAAGAAAATGTAATGTTTATATTTTGAAGATGCTCCACTCTAAAAGCTCCAATGATGTATAGGTTTTAAATAGAATGTATAAAGTATTAAACTTGCTTTTATGTATAAAATGTATATATGAATCTAGTATGTTCAAAAAAATAATGTTTATATATGTATATATGAAATGTTAGTTTTCCTAGCATGAATATGTGATAAGACTATGAAGTTAAGCATGGGAGGTTCTGTGAATGAATTGATCGCATTGAAGTGAGGATATAAGGTTGGATATTGGAAGTGTATGTTTTTATGCAGGTTGAGATCTTAGGCATGTTTGAATTATGAATATGTTCTATGTTCAGCTGTTATGCTATTGAATGTTATTTAAATGATTAAGTTCATGGGTTCTACAAGTTTTCGGTACTCTTACGGTTACCCATGTTCTAGGACCGTCACGATTTTAAAGATGGGTTGTGACAATTCTGGTCTTGAAAGGACACAAATACTTTAGCTGGACTGGCATTGAGAGGGGTGAGCTTTGAAGTATCGAAGCGAGGTGGTCTTTCGGGGCCTCTTCTCTTCGACCCTACTTTCTATTCTCCCTTCAGAGCTATTTCTTCTTTCTTCTTTGATTTTTTCTCTTCCTGGCTGTAAGTTTCTTTTCTCTTTCTCTTCATAAACTAACTAGAATGATAAGCATCATCTTGTCAGATGTATTTTTGGGCAATGGCCATCGCTTCTTCTAAGGACTGAGAAGTATGTCTGCACAAAGCCTTAAAATAATCTTGATGAGTTGTGCCATTTCGAAGTGCTTCGACTGCTCTAGCTTGATCGAGCCTCATTATTTTCAGTGCTTCTCTATTGAAGTGAGCCACATTGTCTCTGAGTGTCTCACCTTCTGCCTGAGTCACTTGCTCTAAGGACTGAGTCCTTTTCTCCATCGGGATACTAGTTGTAAACCGATGCATAAAGTTTTCGGCAAGTTGCATGAACGAATCAATCATTCCTTCTTCTAAACCATCAAACCACCTTGTGGCTGCCCCTTCTAGTGATCCTCTAAAGGCTCTACATAGTACTTTGTCACTAGTAGTTTAGAGTTCTACAACATGTTTATAGTCTATAACATGGACTCTAGGATCAGACTCTCCATTATATCTCTGAATGGTTGGTTGTTTGAATATCTGTGGCATTTTAAAGTCACTAATTATCTTCACAAATAGTGACTTAAGAGCAAGTGTCAAGTTCTTATCCATAGTCTTTTTTCCTCTGTCTCCATCTAATTTCTTTAGGGCTTTCTTGACAACTTCTCTGACATCTTTGGGTTTATGTCTACTGGTCACTTCTTGACCTCTTCTACTTCTATGACCTATTCGATGAGATGAAGAAGCAGATTGTGACCTTTCTGCTCCTCCTCTATCCTCCCTTCCGGATTGCCTTTCAAGGCCTTCTTCTTCTCTTCCCCTTTAATGTCTTTTATCCCTTCGTCTACTAGCTCATTCCTCATAATCTCCTTGTTGGCGATGAGAATATCTTCCTTCTCTAGAACGCTCCCTATTTCCATCTTACACACTTCTTTCAGGCCTACGCGAGTGTTCCCCAAGTGGTAAAGGAGTTTTATCTCTGCCAATTTGTCCTATTACTAACCTGATCATTGCTCCTCTTGACCTTTCCAGCACCATCCCTTCTTCTCCTTCTAGGGACGGTGCAAATGCTGTTGAAAAAGTCAACTGCCTATTCACCACTGCTTTTGGGTTATTTTCAGGTACTGTGCTTATGTTTGGTGCAATAGGAGTAGAAGGTTGGTGCGTGGTTTGTATGGTAGCAGCTAAAACATTTAGGAATTTCATGGCAGGTGTCAAGTTGGGGATTGATGAGCTAGGAGGGGCTGTACTGGGACCAACTTTGTTTTGTCGAGCAAACAGTGAACCCAAATGTTGAAAAGAAGCTGCTAGGTCCACAGTTTGAGGGATTTGGACAATTCTAGTGGGGTAAGATGAGTCTCTTGAGGGATTACACTGGTTGTAGGGTCTGTAGCTAGAGGACGTGGGTCTTTTCTAGTAGGATTAGTCATTGTTGCTTGTAAGAAATCTAAAGAGAATCTTCTGCAAGCTAAAAAGGTATTTTTTGGAGCTTTGGGGGTGAACAGTTCACTATTGAAAGGAAAGAAAAGCAAGCCAGTGTTGCAAGCCTTAAAGAGAGAAGAGAAAGTAGTGAATTTTACCCAGAAAGTTCAACCAATCGTCCCCATAGACGACACCATTTTGATCAAACCAAGATCATGAAAGAGAGATTGGACTGGACTTTTAACACTGGGTCTGTTCTTGAGAAGTTCACTTTAGTTGAGCCTGCAAAAGAAAGAGAAAAACATCAAGTGGCCAAACCTTGGCTTGTCAAGGACACTCTGATGTTTAAGTTAGTAGCAATAATGAAGTTTGAGGTCATAAGGAAGGAGATGACTTCTAGCAGACCAAAAAATTTTAGAGAAAAGAAGGAGATGAGAAGTTGTAAAATCAACTACCTCAGATTAGTGATACCTCAGGCCTTTTATACTTGGTGGATCTTTTCTCTTAGTTGGTGGGTGATGAATGTGACTAGGACCAGTGCAAGAGTGGTCTCATCAGATCAGACTTTCACTGGCCTCTTATGAGCAGAGAACTTATTGAGCTTATCTAAGTGCAATTAGATTCATTGAGGGATTGGTCTTAAAATTGACCAGGCTTTCCTAGACCCAAATGATATGACTAAATTTTACCTTTATCACTATCCTTATGAAAAACCTCAAAATACCACTATAAATTTTTTTTGTCCTTTTCAACTTTATATATTTTCTTTTATCATTTTTCCTTGCATGAGATAAGTCATACTATGAATTTAAAACTCTCTCCTAAAAAACCAAAAAAATCACTGTAATAAAGTTTTGGTTGATATCGTTTCCACACTCTCGCTTTCCTTTCCCTATTCCTTATTATTTATATATATATATTTTTGCATTAGTTTCTATTCACTATTCCTTTTCCAAAATTGGTTTGTTAAAATCGTTAATTTTAAATAAAGAAAGAAATAAGATAGTAGGAATTTGTGTTAAGAAAATTAATTATAAAAGAAAAATTGAAACAGAGCTGTGTTATTGGGTGAAACTATCTAAAAATATGAAATAGAGGTGTTTCATGGAGAATTATAAGAGATTGAATTAGAGATTTGTTGTTGGATTGGACAAATTATTCAAAAACATTGAAACAAAAATAGATAAATACCCACACATTGCAACTAATACTCCATCTATAAGTAGCTACCCATTCCAATGTTAAATAATATAAGCCATATGTATGTGTGTGTGTCATGTTCTTCTCTAATTTTTGTTGTTTTCATTGTGGACTTTTGTCAACAACTTGCATTCATTAACTTGGCACTCTCTTATCTTTTTCAATGGAGGAGTTTAATCCAACAACTCTTCATGAAACACCTTTGTTTCATGTTTTTAAATAATTCGCCCAACCCAACAACAAATCTCTAACTCAATCTCTTACAACTCTCCATGAAACACCTACTTTTTGTTGTCTAAGATATACATTATTATTTTTGAGATTGGTGTAGATATGTAGTTATCAATTTGGCTATTTGTCCATCACTTAAAACATTTTCAAGGGACTCTCTACTTAAACAACTCTTTATAATATCTAACAAAAAATGACTCTACCAACCTCTTTATTTTCAAAATATAGATTAAAAAGTTGGTTTAACTCTCTATATCTAGAGAGCTAAACTTTACTCTTTATTCTAGTTGTAATTATTATTATTATTTTTTTTATTGGTTTATTTTTTTTAAAAATATTTTCCTCTCTCCTTCCTATAAATTATTTGATTTCAAGATATTAATATTTATGAGATAAAGTAAAATGAAGAGCAAAATATAGAGAATCCATTAGACTTGAGTAAAATATTATATTCAAATATTAACTAAGATGTTCTTTAAAATAAAGAGTACTATTGGAAATGCTCTTATTTCTCTACTTTGGCAACAAAGAGGTTTATATATATATACACTTTCCAGATTTTTGTTTTTACATTCTTCATCTCGAAGTCTCTTTCCATTGTTAGTGTAAGCTTTGGTGGATAATCTTTCAGTGACGTAGGTATCTTTTGAATCTCACTTCAATAATTGTGATATTTTCAGTTGTATTGATAGTTTTGGAAGGTTTACACATGATGTTGTTGTCTATATACTAGATTCATGCAAAATAATATCTTATAGGTCTAAAGGCAAGTCATGTATAAGAAAATTTATTAATATTTTCCTCTCTATATATTTGTATATCAATTGATGAGATGTATATCTTTGATAATTTTCATTTAATCCTTATATGTTAGATATATATTTTTAGATGAATGGTTACTGTTATCATTGATTATTGTTAGATGTATATCACTATGCTAAAGACTCAATTTAGAAATGATAGCATGCAAGTACTAGGCAAGTCCTATATAAGAAAATCTACTACTATTTTTCTTTTTATTTATGTAGCAATTGGGAAATATATTTTTAATAATTTTCATTTGATGCTTATATGTTAGATATATTTTTAGTTACTTGGTTAATGTTTTTTATTATTATTAGGGTGCGTTTGAATCGGGGTTAAAAGGAGTTAAGTATTACTCCTGTAATACTTTAACTCTCTTTAACCTTGTTTGGTAAGTTTTTAGATATAACATGGGTGTATTGGATTAAGAGAATTAAAGACTTTTACATATTTAAAAAGTCAGGAGGTATTCAATAATAACTTTTAAAAACTCTATAAAAGTCAAGAGGTATTCAATAATGACTTTTAAAGACTTTTAAAAAGTCTGTAAAAATCATGGGGTATTCAATTACAACTTTTATAAAGTCTAT
>CATKHJ011000641.1:0-10405 GCA_949750685.1 Vernicia montana
AAGTTACACAAAGCTCTCAATTAAGCCACACAAGTCCTGACTAAATACTATCTTTTTAATATTTCTAAAACAATTTTTTTAACCTAAAAGCAGTTGTTATAAAACGGTTATTTCAATTAAAAATAATAAATTAATTTAAAAGTGAATTGAATGAGAAAAAAATAAAAATTTTAATAAAATTGTGTTTTTTTTATATATATATTAAGAGGATTCAATGGACCGTGAGCTATACAACAGAGGGTGACCATCCTCTTACATTCGTCATAAAGACGAAATCTCATCTTATAAGAAAGAAGAAACTTGAATTCAAGATCTCTTACTTCCAAGAATAAATGTTATTACCACTTGAACTAGACCTCATGTGTAAAAATCTCAAATAATAAGTCTAAATCTCAACTTTTCACTCATTTAATTTTATTTTTAAATTTATTTATTTAATTCTATTTGAATTATTATTTTTTAACTAGTGTCCTTAATACACACGTTAAAAAAACCATTTCTAAAATAGGATATAATTGAGACTTATAGATTCAAAATCCAGCAATATATTATTACCATGAAAATTTTATCCAAAATAAGTTATAATTGTATAGAGAGAGAATTATACCTTAATATAAAGTTCATATTACTTATAATTCACTTAAACTTCTTATGAAAAATAAACATATAAACCTTATATATATATATATATATATATATATATTGAGGTGACATGATTGGTGGAGACATGATTGGTGGAGAATGCAATAGCTAGAGGATTAAGTTGATTAAACTTGAAATTGGAAAAGTCCTAGTTAAACAGATCCACTTTAAATTAAGGTCTATATATAGAGGACCTCTATTTTAATTTATGGACAATGATTGTTCGTATAGGTCATCCATAGTGCCTTTCCAAAGGGGCAAGATTTTGACAACTAAGACTTGTACAAACAATATCATTCTTTGGTATATAATATATATATATAGTACAAAGAATATATATATATAGTTCCAATCTCTTGATATATATTTATATAGTAACTACAATAATATGCCAATAAAAGTAGAAGCTTATAATCATCATCAGCTATACTAGGTGTTGGACTAACAGTGAACCTGCATTCAACTTTCCAAATTTTTTTAATCCTCTTCTTATTCTCTTTTCTTAATTTTCTTTTTTAATTAAACTTTCATCAAAATTTAAATTCATCATTTTGTAACTTTAAATAATTTTTTCTTATCATAGGAAAGTATAGCTTTAGACACATTTCAAATCCAAATCAATCTAATATTTTTTTTATTATAAATATTTCTATCAAATAATTGCAAACTACTAATTAGGCTTATTTTCTTAAGAAATTAATTAAAAATATAATTGGTGTTTTAACTTAATGGTAAGGTGATATTATTTTAAGA
Source organism: Vernicia montana (assembly GCA_949750685.1). Taxonomy (NCBI): domain Eukaryota; kingdom Viridiplantae; phylum Streptophyta; class Magnoliopsida; order Malpighiales; family Euphorbiaceae; genus Vernicia; species Vernicia montana. The sequence continues at coordinate 1,396 of CATKHJ011000641.1, forward strand.
GTCAACGTCGTAGTTTGAATATTATCGATAAAATTAATACTAAAAAAAATTGATTAAAAATTTATTAAACTAATCGATTTTAAATTTAATTTGTTAAAAATAGACTGATTCAATTTTAAAATTGAGAGTTCAAACTTGAAACCGATCTAAAACCGAACCGATGCATAGGTGTAGTAGCTAGGAGAGGTATGGTATCTCTCCTTTTGCGGGGGGTGCCTAAGAAAGAAAGAAAGAAAAAAAAAAGAAGTGGGTTCCTCGTGCCCTTTTTAGGTGTCGAAAGTGTATTCAATGTTGAAGATAGTGGCTGAGATTGTGTCGTGTTTCCTAGAAAAGGCTTTGCTTGAAAGTGCCTTCATTATTATTATTATTATTATTATTATTATTATTATTATATATTATTTATAATTATATAACTTATAATTAATTCAAAGTTGTAAATGTAATGCTCTTTTTTAATTTGTTTTCCCTCTATCCTCCTTTCCTTAATTAATGAGTGTCAAGATTATAATAATTACTTTGTTAGGTAAAAATATTCAATGCCGCGTGTCATCTAAAAATTTAGCTAAATGTATATGTTAATTCAATGAAAAAAAAATATATTGAGTAAAAAAAATATTAATATCTTTTCACTTAATAAAAAATAGATAAAAGAGTCATATTGATTAAAATATCTCATCACTTATTGATTTGGTATAAGAGATAAACTTATACACTTAATATAAATAATAATTTTCTCTAAAAATATTTTTAATACAATATAATGTATGATTTTTCAATTAGTGATTCTTTAAATTCTTTTATTTTTAGTAAAAATTAGAAAAAAAAATTTAAAATTTGTACAATGAAAGAACTTTACATAAATCTTAAAAGTCTAGTAAAATATATAATTTATTATGTATGAAGGAACTAAAAATATTTATAACTAAACAACAAGAAAAAGAAAACACTAAAAATAACAATATACCTAATAATTTTTTTTTAAAAAAATTTGGATAGAAATATCTAACTTTTAAGCAAATCTTGAAATAGAAATAATATATTCGATGCCCTTTGCCTAAATATTCTTAAGTTACATTTTTTTTCACTACAAGCATAATCATGGCTCATCGTAATGAATTCCACTTAGGAGCATATATAAATACACACACACACACATATATATATATATATATATAGAGTCCAATTTTGTAGAATTGGGAAATATATATATATTTTTTTGTGAACAAGGGGAAATGTATTTATTTATTGGATATAATTAAAATGCCTTATTCTATATATATGGACCCAAAATATAGTTGACAGCATTATCTACATTGGCAAGAGTTATAAACAGTATTATATAGCTTTGGATTCTCAGTTTCTCACTGTGGCTAAAAATCTGAAATATCTCTGTGAATTTTTTTATTATTTTTTTAAATGCATAATACTTTTACTGTATCATACAGTAAATTGGATTCTCCTCTACACTATTTGCCTGAGTTTCTCTGCCAAGCCCAAGTGTTCATTCCCTTTTCTTTTTTTTTTTTTTCTTTTTTTTTTGTTTTTTTCCTTTCTGAAGGCAATCTTTGGCAAGAGTTTATTTATATGTGTTTTCAAAGTGGATGATTGTAACTTTCCCACGTTGCTTCTGACATTTTTGTAGCGCCTTTTGATTAATTTATATCTTTCCTCTTTTTTTCTTTTTTTTTTAAATTAATTTTTATTAATCCTAAGGGTTAGTTTAAGGATTAACTTAATCGGTAAAAAAATTTACCCCTTTTCTAATTGATTTGGATTCGATCCTCGACGCCAAATTATAAACAATAATTTTTCTTTATTTACAAATCATCTAATCCCAATAATAAAGAAAAAATAATAATTTTTATTGAATGCAAACTTGATCTAAATTTTGATAACTTGAGATTAGAGTTGAGGTACGGTGCTTGAAAATATCGGACTAAATTAAAATATCGAACCGTTTTAGTACTCAACTATAAAAAATTTGGGATTTAAAACGAGAATTGTACTAAAATTTTTAATTTGGTACGATACTGGTTCTTAGCTCCGAACCGAAAATTGTACGAAACTGAACTTTATTAAACTGATCCGAAAGTACTGGTACCGAACCGAATTTTAACATAATATCAATTATATATATATATATATATATATATATATATTGTTACGACCCAACTCTAGGTGCACGTGACCGGCACTAAGGTACGGGAAAATTTAAAACTTTCAGAACCCGTAGTCAACCTGATAAGTCTAATCAACAGAAAAACTGCAAAAATCTGCATAATCATAATCACTTCTCAAGGGCTGTGGGCCCACCTATTAAACGGAACCTGCTTGCAACATCACAATAAAGCCACTCTGGACTAATATCTCAATAATATCATCATCACAGCAGTTCCAGCTTAGCAAAGAATTTCATCATGCCACGATACAGACAATCAGATACAAGTTTATTCTACTGTAATTGCGGATTCTAGAATTATAATATTATACATAACAACTGATTAAAATAAAATTCACTATCGGAGGAGATGACAAGGAAACTCAATAATAATAATAATTGTTAGGCTCATTCTGGAACCTTAAAAAAAATAGGAAAATAAGGGTGGGTGTCTCAACTATGTGAATGATACTAACCAATATACAAACTAAGTGCTTTAATATCAATCTAGTATTCGTGCTCATGCAACGTGCTATACATACAAATAATCACATAATCATACAAGGATGGGGATCAGTCCATAAGAATTACACTAAATCTCAATTTGAGAAGTCTCTCTCTCTCTCTCTCTCTCTCTCTTACAAACTTGGTGCTCTAATATCAATTTAGTATTTGTGCTCATGCAACGTGTTATACATACAAATAATCACATAATTATATAAGGATGGAGATCAGTTCACAGGAATCATGTTATACCTCAATATGAGGATCTCTCTCTCTATGTTCTTTTCTTTCCTTCCACCAGACCCCAAAGTCTGATTGGTCCTTTTGGACCAATCAAACAGCATAATTTTTTTTTTTTAATAATAATAACTTTAATCTTTAATGACAAAATTAAAATTAATATTTACTTACATTTTTTGAAAATAATCCTTTAATAAATAAACTATAATAAATCAAAATAGAATTTATTAATTTCATAAAATATTTTTATTTCATGAAATATCGGTATACAAAATTTTTCATTACTTAAAATATAAATATAATAAATATATAATTAAATAATATATTATTAAAATAATAATAATAATAATTCAAATTTCTATAAATTACAAATATAGCAAATACAATTAAATAATCATATTTCCACACAAAATAAGATTTTCTAAAATCAATAAAAAATTCAAATTATTACATATATGTTATAATTAGACCCATTAAAATTCAACTATTTTAATTAGGTCCAATGGCCCATAATAATAATAATAATAAGCAAGACTTTATTTCAAAATTGTTGAAATTTCTCAACTTGTTAATAATTATAAATTTACTATTTTTAAGAACTTTTGAATTGTTTTATTGTGGTTTTTAGCTTTAAAATTTGAAAACAAAAAAACTAGTTGGCTTTAATAGGAAGAACCGAAGAATTAGACTGAATCAAATTGAATTGGACCATCCCGAAAGTACCGAAGCACCGAACCGAATTTTTGGTTTGATACAATTTGGTTCTCCAATAATTTCGGTTCGGTTTCGGTTCTCCAATTTTTTAGAATCGTAAATTTCTATTCTGTTCGAAACTTTTCTCAATATCGAACCGAATCGGACCGGACTATACTCAGCCCTACTTGAGATTGACCAATAAGATCCTTTACTGTGGGATTTTGTGTAAAAATATTTTTTCTTTTTTTTGGGTATTAGGATTAGAAATTTAATATCAGTGATATTCAATTTATGACGTCCACTTCTAAAATAGTATCACCTTACTATTATGTAGGGCTGAGCACAGTTCGATCCAATCCGAAAATTTGAAAATTTCCAGAATTGAACTGAACTTCGGAGATTTTGATTTGGGGAGAACCGAAACCGGAAATGAAATAAAAAATTTTCGTATTGTATTGTCCCGAAAATTTCGGGACAATACAATTTGAGAATTGGATATTTTGGTTCCGGTCCAATCCAATCCAATGCAATACGGAGATTCAAAAATCTTTAAAAAAAAAAAAACAAAAGCAAAAATATGCAATTTGTTAATTTATATGAACAAAAACAATCAAAACTCAGAATTTATTAATGATTTTAAACAAGAAAAAATATAATTACTATAAAAATATATAAATATAATTATATTAGTATTTTACTTAATTCAAATAATTTTAATCTTGATTTATATACTATTTAAAGCCTAATAAATAATTTATTATTAGTTATAATCACTTTCTAACTTTTTATACAAACTATTACCCTATTATAAATAATTTCTTATTGATATGATAATGTATTCCAGATATGTTAATTAATAAAAAAATATTTTTAAAAATTAGAGTATTAAATACTAACAAAATTTTAATCTAAAACTTTATTAGTATCACATAAATATAATTACAATTAAAATGATAATATTACTGAATTTACATACTAATACATTATACTTTTTTATTGAAAAAATAAATTTAATATAATGGAAAAAAATGAAAAGAAAAAAGACTAATTAATAATAATATTGTTTAACGCTAAATCAACAAAGAATAATTAGATAATAAGTGCATGGCTATTCAGATTAGATTCATAAAATATATGAATACAATTCTATTAAAATTTGAATTTAAGTAGTTCAAATTCTAAATATTATACTTGATACTCCACTTGCAAAGTTTGCAAGCCTAATCAAATACATATTTAAATTTAATATAATTTTAAATGTATTTTATATTTATAATATTTAAAAAATATTTTATAAACATGATCTCAAACTCAAGCTCACTCAAATCAAATTTATTTAAACTTTAATTTATTATTTATAAATAAATTTATTTAAATTGTTAATGGTAATTAACCAATCGAAGTGGAATGTTAAATATCCCATTATTGAATCTGTTGATTTCAAATAAAAACAGGAGATCATACAACATGAATAAATTCAAATAATTAAGTTTTAAATCTTGAATTTTCAAATAGAATCAAATAATTATTAAGATTGTAATTATCTAATGATGTATTGAATATTATTTTACTCCATGCCAGAGAATAACAATATGATGACACGCTTTAATAATTGAAAGGGATTGCAAGATAACAGTTTGTTGGCTGCCAGCTTCTCTACCATTGTTTTTGCCCTAGATAGAAAAAAGAACAAAAAAAGTTGATCTTTTGAATCTGTTAGGGAATAATAAATTAAATAATTGTTCTTGAAAAAGTTAATTTCAAATAAACAATTATTGAATAAGCTTCAACGATATATAATATCTATTCCCTTTTCTGTCTGTAAAAAAAAAAAAATACCATTTCTTTTATAAAGCAAAGAATTCAGGGTGTCACAAAAAAAAAAAAAAAAAAAACAATTGATCATTATATATATATATATAAAATAAAAAAATAAAAAAAAGCAAGAATTAACCATGACCCAATCCAACTTAAAGACACATGACCGGTATTAAAGAATGAGAAAGTATAAGACTTTTAGAATTCATAGTAAACTTGATAACTCGCTAAACGATAAAACTGCAATATAATAGTTGTAACTATCATAAATAAAGGGTTATAAGTCTATCTATCAAACATAATCTATGCATAATGTCAAATATTTGCCAAACAGTAGGACTACAATATTAATCATATCAAATCATCATCATAATAAGGTTCATGCTTAACAAAACATAATATCATCCAGAATGAGAAAGCTCAGCTATCCTCCAAACCCAACAACTCATACAATCTATACATTTGATCATGCTATATTATAACTACAATTAACGAAAATAATAATGCGGAATTCTAAAATTTATAATATAGAACAATCTGAAAATAATTACATAACCGGATATAATAAAATAAACTTCACTGCTGGAAAATGAAAGGCAAGAATAACTTAATTAAAATTTACTTCTCAAAACTCAACTTGCAACCTGGAAAATAGGAAGACAGGGGTGAACGTTTCAACTCAATAAATTATACTAACCAATATACAAATAATGTATCATCAATCATCATAAAAATAGTAATACTCATGCATATCACACTAAACAATCATGTCATCACTTAATAATCCAAGGATGAGAATTAGTCAATACGAAATCACACTAAACCTCAACGATGGAGAGTTAACCCCTAATATAGCTCTCTTATTCCAAACAATCTCTTAATCAATGGTTGGCCTGCCGTCACCCAATGTGAATGCAGCACGAACCCAATAAAGATTGTCGTCACCACAATGAGCATACACCATGACCTACTCACAAGCAGCGCGAAGGATGATCAACTTCCGTCATCTTCGAGTAAAAATGATCATCAAATACACATATACAAATATCCATATATCATCAAAATCATCATCCTAATCCCATCCAACAATTACAAGTAATATGTAATATAATTCATAATGCAACATTCACAATTGAGTGTTAGGATGTCTTTATGCATTCATAGTGTATAATTATATTCATATATAAACATACATTAAATACAATGCATGATAAACAGGTAAAACATATTAGAAAGTATCACTCACAAACTTAACATAAACCAAAGTAGCTCTCTTTGGAGTGTCGGTTGTCTAATAGTTAGGAAGATGCCTGAAAAGCCTAAATTGTATAACATATGAAGGATATCATAATACAGACAACCCAAACTTTAACCTTTAAAATTATACCTAATGACTCTTAAAATTCTACTATAATTAGAACATTTTCGTAGAAACAAAAGAAATAAACACTTTTAAATAGCTCTCAGAGCTCAAGTGAATCCATAACAACCTAAGCAACACATCTATCCCATCTGGGCCTCCAACTAAGCAACCATTACCATTATCTCAATTTGTCAATCATATATATAATCATACTCATAAAACATTGTTTAACAAGAGATATTTATCTAAAAAGGAAATTAAATAATTTAAAAGGTTTTAATATATATATACATTTTCTTTTAATATAACTAGTTATTTTGTAAAACATTAACTCCTTTCTTAAACCTTTCTAATAATTTTAGAATATATAGTAAACTTTTTTTTAATAAAATTATTTAAACTTATAAATTATTCATTTATTAATATCTCTTTAAATTGTACATATATATACACATGCATAGAATCTTTTAAATAATTTATTTATATAAGTAAATTTCCTATTTTAATAAAATTTTAATTTATCTTATAAACCATTTAATTCATTATAAATATACATATATATCAAAAATAAATCACATAATTAATTCAAATTCTATACTTGCATAAAAGGAATATTTAATAACTTAGAATTCTAATAAAATTAACTCATTTCATATAAATTCATAGAAATTCATAATGATTTCACATTCACAAATTTAACATTGAAAGAAACATACTGTTATAAGCAAGTATGAGATATCTAAACGTCAAATTACCGTAATCTCAACATTAAACGATTTGGAAGTCAAGTATCAAGTGAAATTCGAGGGTTTGGGCTTACCAACGCAAAAATCAATTTAGCTGGGTCATAAAACATGTCGGGAAGTCGAAACGAAACATCTGAAAATTGGGACCCATGTGCCGCCGCTGGAGGCCAGTCACACGCCCCCACTTCCAGTGGTTCTGGAGGTCAAAGAAAATACCATTCAACTCATCTAGTTGTCAGAAGTTCGAGAACATCAATCACTCATAGCCACTCATCGCCAGTCATTAGGACAAAATCCCAAAAGCTCTGATGGTCGTTTTGCTTTGCCGCTTGATTTTGTCACATCGCTCATCCATATCGATTGGGATTGGTGTCAAATGGAAGCTCATGGAGAAAGATTTCCATTGAGACCAAAATCTACCACAATAGTTTTCGAAATCCACCAGAATCATGGTCAAAGAGCCTTAGCGCCAGAGTTACTTTTCTTCTTGCTTGCGCCAATGGTTCATGTTGTCGTTTCTTCCCATGAGGTGGCCGAAAGCTCTCAGATGCGGTGGTGGTGGTGGTGGCTGGAAGGGCCCTTTTTTCCTCCTCCGCCACCACTCCTCCTTCTTTCTCTAAATCAAGCATTTGCCCGTTCTCGTGATGAGCAACCATCTGATTGGATGCTTTGGCCAATCAAATGTGCTGAACTCTTCTTTTATATATATGAATAAATAATTAAATATTAAAAAATTTTAAATGCAACATAAAATCAAAGGAAATGGAAATGGTTTCATGGTTAACGCTCATTAAAACTTCACTTTGGTCATGACTTTGAATCCCAATCCTTTCCTCTCTCTATATGTTTTATTATTATTTTTAAAACAAAATATTTTATTCAAATAATCATTTTCATAAAATATTATCATTACCGTGTATATATATATATATATATATATATATATATATATATATTAAAAATTCAATATATTATTAGATAATACTGTAATATCCCGATTTTTAATTTTTGAAAACATTATATTTTATTATATAGTTTTTATAATTGTTATAATATAAGTTTATTATAGTAATTATTATTATTATTATTATTATTATTATTTTAAAAAAAAAGAAACAGAGAGTCGGAGAGAGAGAGAGCAGCGGAGAGAGAGACAGAGAGAGAGAGAGGGAGAAGGCGCCGGAAAACCTGGCTTCCGGCCGGCGTTGGGCAACACCGCCCATGTCAGGAGGGAGCCCGTCCTCAGGCAACCTCAAGGCAAGCAGCGGCGGCAAAAACCGGTGAAGAACGGCGGAGATCGCGCCAGAGAAGACGTCGCCGGCGCCGAAGCTTCTGAAGAAGATTTCGGCCGATTCCGGCTGCGGATGGCGGCGATTCCGGTGTCTATGGATCGGTCTCGGTGAGAGCTTCATTTCTATACCTGTCTCGCCACCTGAAAGTCACCGGAGAGGCAGATCGGAAAATTCAAGGCCGAATCTTTCGAGG
>CATKHJ011001065.1:0-11513 GCA_949750685.1 Vernicia montana
TTAATTTCATTACAAAATAACATCATTTTTAAGAATCGGAATCATATGTCAAATTTTACTAAAATTTAAGGTTTCTTTGGGTAGTTAATGATTCATATAAAACGATAAGATATTTAAATTTAAAATTATATTATTTTTAATAATTTCACATTTGAAATACAAATCTAAATATCAATCCTTTGAAATATATATTTTTTTGAAAAATTAAAAATAAAAATTTTATGAAGTGGTTGATTACATATTGAAAATGAAGTGGTTAATTAAAAATTTTAGATTAAAAATTAATTAAATAATTTCTAATGCTAATAAATTAATAATTAAATAATATCTAATACTTTTCAATTTACCAGAAAAAAATTGTTAGTCTTCCTACCCAAACATGGACTCATGCCCATGTCAAAATTCAAAACCTTATATCATGTCCAGCCCATCTATTATCACCCGCACACAAATAGATTAAATAGGAAAAAACAGAAAAATAATAATATATATATATATATATTTTTTTTAAGAAAGAAAGAAAAAACGAATAAATTTCTAGTTGGGAATTTTTATTTTTATTTTAGAATTTCCGTTTTGTAGAAGACTGGGTTTTATCATAATCATAATTAGACTTAATTACTGAAACTCCAAAGGTTTGGTGAATCTTTGAAACAGAAGCAGAGTAATCATACAAAAAGGGCAGGTTAGTTATTTGATTTGGCGAATCACTGTCCTTTTCATGTTCTGTAACTTCAGTATTTTTTTTTTGGTATAGCCATTGCATTGAAAAGAAAATTCCTTTCTTGGGTGTTGTTTTATTCTATTCTTGTTATGGGTTATCTTTATTTGATTTGTCTGTGCTTTTATTATGGCATTAGAATTACAAAATGGAGTATTTGATAGATAACAATAAGGAATTTCTTTATTTTTATTTTTATGTTATTGCCCTCCATCATGATTTACCCATTGAATCAGATTGACAAAGATGTTATGTCATGGGTAGTAGAGGTAGAGGAGTTGGCTTAAGCCCCTGATCACTTATCCTCCATGGATTAGCTAAAATATTTGTTATATAACTTAAAGAAAGAACCTTTCCAAGTAATTAAATGTATTTTTATGTTCGAGTAGTAGCAGACTAGTAGTGTTCTGCCCTTGTAACAAAATGAAATTCTTAGTATACTTGCTGAAAACGAATTCAAATTCTCTTAGAATTAGGAACCCTGTTTACTTATAGTTTGCCCTTTTCTTTTAGAAAGAATTTCATTCCTAGGTTAGATTAGTATTTATTTATGTATTGTTATGGAGTAGTAGCTATTGTATCAGACATCTATATCAGTGAGTTATATCTTAAAATTACTCCATATGGTGTTTTTTTTTTAAAGTTGAAGTTTCTGTTGTTCTGTGTTAGGAACCATGACATTTTTGTTCCCTCAAGAAACAGAGAGACTAAGAAAATTTACAGTGCTTTTGTTTGATGGGTTTTGGCTTTTGTAATCTTTATTTGTGGAAATCATGTTGGCCTAGTGCAGATACATGTTAAGAGTTGTTGTAGTTGTAAAGAATTGACAATGCATTCAGAAAACAGATATGACTCTTCTAAAATGAGTTTCGAAAGGAAGGCAGTGGGTGATGAATGTGCTTCTCCTGATGTTTTAGCTAAGCATAGAAAGAGGATAATATTGGCTGTTCGTGATTTTCCTAAAGGCTGCGGTCCTCCTAAAAGATTGTCCTCTCAAGTGTTGGAAAACTCGGTTCAGTTTGAGGTGCCAGGCACAACTGATGATTCAAAGTCTAAAGACAGGTTAATGGTTCCATTTGATAGTAAGCAAGAGCTTGGATCGATGTCACAGGTTGAACTGCTACATACATACGTATCACAAATTTTGATTTGTGAAACTACTGGATTGCCAATTAAAGCTGTGCTGAATGTGGCTAAAGTTCATCCACCTCGGAGAAGCATTTCAGCTATTCGATGTTTCCCTCAGGGTTGTGGAAGAAATGCTCCACAACTTGATAAGGAAGTTGTCCCAGAATCCATTGCTTTAAAAACTGATGGATTAGGGCATAATATACCTGATGTTGAAAATGAATCTTTCAAAAAGAAAGGAGAGGCAACTAGTGAGGGTGGGCATCAGAAAAATATTGCATGTACTGGAGACAGAAATTTGTTTCAGTCATATGCTGAATGCTTGGAGATTGAGAAGAAGAAACTGCGTGAGAGTGGCATTGACAAATGCCTCGAGGGAGAATTATCAGGCTATGATAGCATGCATCCATTGCAGGAAATGGCCTCCACTAATTTGGAGCTTCCTGGACGTCGGGTGATAGTGCAGGCATTGATGGCTGCACCAAATTGCTCTTGGAGACAACGTAAAAGGAAACTAAAGAAGCATTAATCTACAGGAAGAGATTTTATAGGGTACAAGAAAAAGGAAAGGCATATTGGAGGACTAATTTATGAACAATTACTAGAATTAGAAATTACAATTCTGCTATAGTTCTGCTGCGGGAATTTGTGACCAGATCATCAAACAGTTACTCTGTCTACAATATGATAGACTAGTACAAGTTTACCTGTAAAGTTTGCCTTGTATGCAACTGCTTTCTCCAGGTACGCACCATTGAATGTTGATCCACTAAAATCAGATTCTCTCATATCAGCAGCTGTGAAATTGGCTCTTCTGTATCAGCCATTAAGATTTATAAGCACATGAAATGCACACGCACATTTAGTCATTATATGTCAGTCAACAAGTAGATTGACATTTGGCAAAATCTGAAATATCTCTTTCTGTTTTATTCTCTCCTATAAAGTACTCAATTGTGCTGGATATGGATGCAAAAAAATTTTGTTTGATGTCTGACAATAGCATTGTAGTTGACTTATACAATACTAAATTGTGAGGATTTTGTGCCAAGTGCAAATTGTGCAAATGCTATAATGGTACTGGAGTCGTCTTAGGAAGTGAGACGTCAAGTTCAAACCCTTGACGGAGCCCTAATTAACAAAAAAAAAGTGCATCTTTCATCTGTGATTTTCAAACTATAAATGCATTGCTCAATTAATAGGAAAGACAGCTGTTTTCTTTTGAATCCTACATTTTAGAGACATTGACTCATCTGATTCAATGTGGGATAAGCTCAATTAGTACATCTAAGATAGTACCTTCCCCTAAATTTGAAATTAGAAGAGACAGAGGAATCACCTGAAATTTTCTTTCACATGCACTGCTTTCCTATGAGAGGGGGATAAACATAGAACTCAATTTAGCAATTGAGAACACAAAGAATTGAAGAAAACAAACAAAATGCAGAAACATGAGAAATACAAGAAACCTGAGATCTGCAGAACCAAACTGAGCTGCTGATCCTATACCAAATTCACCACGAAGCTCAGCTTCAAACTTATTAAGATCAGCAACAGCCGGCAAAGTAGAGCTAAAGCTAACAACTGCAACAGTCAATGCAGTTGAAACAATTGTTCTCCAGTTGTTGGATTTTGAAGAATTGTTGACCTTGTACCTAGTTGTGGAACAATCTTTCTTTTTTCAAGAAAACTCAGTTAGCTTTAGAAACTGTTAAAACTTAAACATAACTAATAACATTAACAAAGATCAATCCATATTTATTTACTTACCAAGAAATTGATCTTCTGTTTGTGTGTGTAATTGAAAAACTATGTGAAAAGGCTTAGAATGAGAGGGCAGATGGTATTTAGACTTTGAATATGAATTATAGATGTTGAGAGATTTAACCGATAATGGAGAAATAGAAGTGAATGCCATTGCACAGGCTTTCTTTCTATTGTTTTTAGTTATGTTTTAGGATGCAAATGAATGAAAAGAAATTGCAGAAGAGAGAAATGGACAGTGGCAAGTGAAAATTTGTGTCTATCTTCCCTTATCCACTTGTTTGTGCATTGGCTAGGATAGGTACACGCTTTGTAATGTTCTTTGGCTGGTGGGTTGCCACCTGTTACTTATACATGAACATGTTCCACTGCCATTTGATATTTCATAAATATATTTTTGGTAAATTTCATAAAAATAAAATCTTTTTTTTTTTTTTTTTGGATAAAAATGAAAGTTAAGGAGAAATTGAAACCATTAGCTTTGGCTATAAATTCATGAAAAATTCTTAAATTTAAATCTAAAAAAAATCAAAATTAAATACGTTATTAATCATTATTGATTCTTTTTAATAAAAGAAAAATTCATCTCAATTTTAATTATAACACAATTATAAGTATATGCCAACTTTATAACATAAACTTTTATCTAAATATCTAATTGGATATTTTATCTGATTATGATTCCTCTAGAAAAATTTCAATTCAAGGTATTATTCACTAAATCTTCTCAAGATATATTATTTTGACAAACAATTTATTTTTCTAATTAAACTATAGTAGATAATTATTTTTTAAATTCTTCTTCAATTTATTTTAATACTTTTAAAAAAATTAATTACAATATATACAAGTGACACACCATCAAACTACTAATCAATAATAAAATTCTTTGCTTGTAATGGGCCATGTTTCATTTAAAAGGCCAACATAAAAGCCCAGTGGGCCTATGTAGGCTATATTGTGTTTAGAAGCAGCCCTATAGTATTCCCCATCTCATTATCGTCTTTTCAACAGCCCTAGTTTGACTAATATTAATATATACACCTATGGCTCGAACTAGATGGTGTGGCATCTTCTATATGGTGGGCTAAGATGGCTGGCCCACAAACTGTCCAGTCCTCCAACTAGACATTAGTTTAGCCATATCCTCCACTTAAGTGTTTTACTAGATTGGATACCCTATAGATATTTAACTATTAAATTATTAATTAATTTAATAGTAATAATGTAAGAAATAATTTTTTTTTTTAAATCAAAATATAATAAATAAACTTATCAAAACATTAATTTATTTTTCATCTTAATTTGTTATGACATACAATAAATAACCGATAAAATAGTGATTCTTTTATGTGAGATTATATTTTTTTTCAATTCATGTTAAATTCATATTAAATCAAATGTTAATATGATGTAAAGAATTTTCATAGATTGTAAAATTATTTTAAAAATTGTCAGATCAGTCGACCTCAAATTTATAAAAATTTTAAAATTAGGAATAAAGAACAAATGTTGCATTTTTTTTTTCTTGTTTTTGGGTTAGTCAATGCAATTATGTAGTCAAATATTAGATGAATTGACCTAGTTGAAGAAAAAGGGTTGATATCTTCTCTTGTGTCTCGATAATTATGCGAGTAAAGAACATGTAGAAAAATTTTAAAAAAGAAAAAGAAAAAGAGGGTGAGTGTCCTTAATTAATTGTCTTTATCCAAGTTGAAAGAAGGTATAGAGTGTGAGGAGGGGAGATTGATTGATATATCATATATACATAAAAGTAAGAGCAGAACCCATAACCCTTTTGTGGGGCATGCATGTATATGTCTTTGTATGTTGTATGGTTGAAAAAGCATAACAAATCTGTTATGTTATGTTATGTTATGTTATGTTATGGGCATATGCAAATGTTGGCAAAGGCATATACATATATATATATACATGTGGGGTTATGTAAGCTAAGCTAAATAGCTAATTAGGCAATAAAGGAGGGGAGAGGGCTTAGCTTAGCTTAACTATTTCTTTCTCTTTCTCGTACGTATATATGAATGAGGATTGGGGAGGCCAAGAAATATCAGAAACCCCAACACAACACCACATTCAATATATTATATCAACTTTATCGGATTCTGCCCAACCCCACCACCACAATATTACATGTGTATATATATATATATGATATCCCCGCAAACAGCAACAAATAGCTCCCAGCAGGCTTTTTACAGTATCAGTAATAGCTTTTCCTCATTCGTACATCCCATCATCAATGCATGCATGCATGCCATGGTTCCAGCATCTATATATTATTATTATTATTTGAATAATAATAATATATAATACCCTCCTACATATATATATTTAGATAAAAATTAACCAATATAATTTTCACCAAATTTTCTCTTTTTAATGCTTCCACTGCCTTTGTGGTCCTCAAAATTATTTTTTCTTTATTTTGAAGAGGAGTTTTTGAAATCGTAAGGATGTAATTACACAATGAACTTTTATACTATAAGGTAAATTCTTGACCATACTAAAAATTAGACAAATGGAAAAACTGGCTAATTGGCAATGCAAATAATTAATTCATTGTTTAGAAATATATTTTTTTTCAGACCAATTATATTTCGATCGCCCTTGTGATGAGAGAATCTAAAGCCTAGCCTATCATGGGACGATTATCATTAGATAATAATAAAAAAAAAAATTAGTAGTCATCAAATACACTATATATATATATATAATTGGTTTAATAATAAGAAATTTAGAAATTTGTATTTGTATTTCTATTTTCGCTAGTGAGTACTCCAAAAAAAAAAAAAAGAAGAAGAGCAAAAGTGGGATTATTTGTTAAGCCTTTTGTGCTAAGTACGCTATAGCAGGGTTTTGGACTCGAGCCTTGCGCTATATCAGAAGAAAGCACCAATGGGTCAGCCAGGTAGGCCGCAGGAAGGCTCTATTGTATATATGCGTCAGGTTTTGAATCTAATAATAATATTTTTCTCTTCTAATAATAATAATGTCCAAAGATTTTTCTGTCAGGTTATAAGCTCTACCTAGGGTTTTACTCTCTGCCATATCTTATTTCTTCCTCTCTACTAATTGTCAACTATATGTACTAAGCCCACCCAATTCAATTCCCTTTTTTTTTTTTTTTTTTTTTTAATTTTAATTTATGTTGTATATATATATATACTAGAATTTTCTTTTGAATATAGGGTCCCAGTATTGTATTGGCGTACTGTCCAAGGTCTTCCATTAATTAATCTTTTGATAATTTTAATTTTGCCAGTACTAGTCAAACTATATATATACACACAAATCACAGGTGCTTTTCTGAGTGCAAAACATTAAACTTCGAAAAACATTGAAAATGGATCTTGATTGAAATTTCTTTATCAACAATTAATCAAGTGATTACTGCTCAATTAGTTCCTTAATTAGTCTAGCAGTTAAACTACCGAAAAATATATAGTACATATCAGAATTTAATTTCAATCTTTCTTATTGAAATTCTCTTTCCAATTGCTGCTAATCATTCATTTTAATAATGAAATTCATCTTGTATAAACTAATTGACTTATATTAAATACAACACCCTTTCACTTAAATGTATTTGAATTATTTTATTATATTTTAATATGAGATTCATTTTTCAACAGTATTTCTCCATTAATTTTAATTAAGCTCTCTTAGACCTCCAACCGCCAATGAAGAATTAATTAATAGAATGCAAATTGAAATTGGTGACTATATAATCTCGGGCACAATTGACAAGTCGTTTTGGGTTTATTAATGTTAGTACTAAATAACAACATTAATAATTTATTAATGTCTATCTAACTATGTTAATGGCATTTCTCCTGGCCAATATCTGTCCTAACATATACATCAGAAATATCACTTCATATTGTCAGAAATATACAAAACGTACGTTAAAGAGACAAATTGGATAAATAAAACCTCCGAGTGGTAGATGAGTGACTTGTGCATTATGATATTTTGATTGGTTTTCATTTAACTGTAAAGAGAAATCCCCATTTAAGGTGCGATTTTACATTTCCAGTACTCAAATTAATTTCAAAATATATGGTGACTTAAATTTCTTAGTACTATAAATACTTGCTGCTAGCTTCTTTTTTATTTGCAACACATTAGTACTTGCTAGTAATTTAAATTTTATGACAAAAGCACACTGAAACATAAAGTATAATAGGAAGTGTATATGTGACCTGAACACAAGAACGAAGTTAAGGGAGGCTTAGGCAGACCAAAAAAAAAATTTATATCGGTTTATTAAATACTAAAAAAAAATTATTAACCCCTTTAAAAACTAATTTATATATCCCTAACCCATGTGACAAATTTAATAGATATGCTTTATTTTTATTAGTATTTTATTTAAGATAAAGAACCAAGTATAATCTTATAATTTCTCTTTAAACCTAATTTAAAATTTCACTATAATCCAAACACAACTACACAATTCAAGTATTTTCTCATTCTCCTTGTACTATTGTCTCATACTCCTTCTTTTATTAAGGTTACTGTTAAACTTTAACTTTAAAATTATTGTTATTATTTATTTGTTGCAAGTGGTGTTGATTTTTTTTTCCTTTGTCCATATTTTATGTTTGTAGCTTAAGTGCACTGCTGTATTGCTAATTGATTAACTCTTCTACAACAACCATCTCCAAGTTAAGGTGCGTTTCTTGGCACAATTTTAAATTAGTTCTAGTTTTAGTAATATTTGAATTATTATAATATTGTTTCATTGATTCATGATTGTACAAATATGCTTTTCTTTCTTTACTTTTATATATTAATAGTTTATTTTTTGCCCCCAATAAAATGATCTTGGCTTCGTCATTATCTGGACAATAGATTCAGGTTTAAATTCCATTCTCCAATGATTAAAAAAAAATTATGACAATGGATAGTTATATGAAATTGTGCTTTAATTTTGTGGTTAAAATCAGGGTATTTAGGGATGATTTCAAATATCACGAATAACAATTTCCGTTCCTAGTATCCAAATAATATTCCCTTGTCTTAACCATTTGGATTTGTGTGCTTTGTTTATGAGTTTATCACAGTGAGTTAACTATTATAATATGATTCCATCAAGTTAGTGGTCTAATAGAATAATAGTTTATTGCATGTCTCCTAGTGCAGAAAAATGAGAGGATATATTAAATACTAATAGCTTCATATCTTTAAAAATTATTTAATTATTTGAGATACCAAGAAATTCATTCATTGAAGAGAGTTATATGACTAAACAGAAACAATGTAGGACAATACTCAGCTAGGCCACATGACAAATGATTTTGTGATTTCTTCAAAATAAGAAAGAAAAAAGTACTATATATGTTGCCTAAAAGTTCCATTCTTATGCATGCATTGCAAACGCTATTAAATGCCAATGAGTTAATAATTGAGTGATTGAGTATCTATCTTATACTATAAGAGATTAAGAGTTCAATCCCTCGCAACTTCTTAATTTCGCTTAAGAATTTTCAAAATATATATTAAAAAAAATGCTATGTATAAAAATATGTAAGGCCACATTTAATTCCCTATAAAAATAGGAATTGGCTTAATTTTTATATAATAAGATTTCATTTTATTGTTTGGTATACAAGATCTAATCCATATTTTTAATGACATTTTCTAATTAAATAATTTAAATTTTGGGATACAAAAACATTCATTTTTATATTTCCATTTCTTTTATAAAGCAAACCAAATATAAATCTTAAGTGAAGTCCAAATGGGTGTCAAAAAAAAAAAAAAAAGTGAAGTCCAAATGAATCTTTATTGTTAAACCCTTCCGACAAGCCAACAATACAGGAGGGTCTCAAGTGTTAGAACACCCTTACATTCACACTCTAATTTGAGAATGATGCCAAATATCTTTCATTGAGAAAAAGATTTGCATTGAAGAGCAATATCTTGAAATACAATTTGCGCAGATTCAGTCCAAAAGTTAGTAACTTGACTAAAAAAGCCGAAAACTTGACTTTATCCCACATGATATAATGAGTTTTTTCCCCTCAATTTGATGTTAATTAGAGTCCCAAATTGATGCATACTATCTTTGGGCAATAATTTAATGATCGAGTGTCTACTTTGTATTATAATTAGAGGATCATAAGTTGAAACCTAACAATTTCTCTCTCTTTTAAAAATTTCTTGTGTATTAAAAAAATGCCCATGATGATTTTTTTTCTCTGTAGTTAGCAGCAGAACCGGATGTTCTAGCTTTAGTTACCGTTGGTTGCTACTTGCTACCACAGTTTGGCCTGCTCCTTTTAATTACTAGCTTTAACACTAGCACTCAAAAACTTATAGTTTCCAACCAAAAGATGTACAATATGTTACTGGAATGGTTTATAAGATTGTGAGATTATGAATTCAAATTCTGATCAAATTTAATTAACAAAAAAAGGGTAAATTTCTTTAACTGGTTAATGACTGTTCACCAAAATTAAAAATGTGGAAACTTTGTAGATGGGGTTTTCTATGAGCATATTTTTCAACATAAATCATATATAGCAAAACCAAGGACAAGCCATGGTTTTTTTGTTACTATTGGATTCAACTTTCAAGCTTTAAACCTCCTCTTTTTTTTTTTTTTTCCTCTTTCCTTTTTCTTTACCTGTTTGCATTAATTAATTTATCCTTCAAAAAAATTGTTGGTTCACATCTTTTTAAATTTTTACTGTCTAATGAGGACTACTTATATTTAAGTGTGTGTCTCAGATTCTCAGTCTCATTTCACTTTCAGCTTGTTAAATGGGTATGGTATTCAAAATTTGAATTAATATATAGCATAGGGCATATATATATATATATATATATATATATATATAATTTTGATGGTTTGTAAAAGGCCAACAAACTTTACAAACTTTCTACTGATTACAATATCAAAATTATATATATGTATATTTATTTATGTTGCATAAGAGTTAGACAGGACCCATTCTCATTGGTTAGTGAACAATAAACACACTAACCTTTACTTGACTTTTTGGGGAAGAGCAATGAGTCCCACAAAGGCTTAAATTAATGAGAATGGATGGTGATGCTTCCTTAAAAAAACAAAACAAAAAAAAAATTATATATAAAGTGTTTTCTATAATTACTATGTTAAAAATTAAAATAAATCTATTTTATTTTATTTTATTTTAGGAAAAAAATGATTTTTTACGAAAAATCATAATTTTTTTTATATTTTTCGTAAATTAAATTATTTTTTCGTAATTCTTCTTAATTGTGAAAAAAAAATTAATTTTATAAAAATATAACTTATTTTGTGCAAAATAATAACTTTACGAAAAAATTTCTAAATTAATAAAAAAAAATAACTTTATTAATTAACTTTACGAAATTAACTTTATGAAATTAAAGAAATGAAGTAGAAAAATAATTTTTATAATTAATTTTAAGAAATTAACGAAATAATTTCATTAATTAACTTTATGAAATTAATGAAATTAATTTTATAAAATTAATAAATTTTTTTTTTTTTTTTGTTAATTTAGGAATTTATTCTTAAAATTATTATTTTGCATAAAATAAGTCATATTTTGATAAATTTAAATTTTTTCGCAATTAAGAAAAATTTTAAAAATAGTTTTATTTACGAAAAAATATCAGATTATTGTGATTTTTTGTAAAAGAGTTATTTTTTTGTAATTACGAAATTATTTTTTTTTTTGTTAATTTATGAACTTTTTCGTAAAGTTATTGTTTTACACAAAATAAATCATATTTTCGTAAAATTAAAATTTCTTTACAATTAAGAAAAATTACGAAAAAATATAAGAAAATTGTGATTTTTTATAAAAGAGCCATTTTTTCGTAATTATGAAATTATTATTATTATTATTTTGTTAATTTA
>CATKHJ011001070.1:0-19946 GCA_949750685.1 Vernicia montana
AATGAATTAAAGTTTAATTGGGAGCAATTGTTAAGGAGGTTAAACATTAACCTTGATATCTAAAAACTTACCAAATAAGGTTAAAGAGGGTTAAAGTATTACAGGAGTAGCACTTAACCCCTTTTAACCTCGATCCAAACGCACCCTTATTGTTATGCCTCTTAATGAAGCAAAAGAATTTTCCTTTCTTTTTTCTGCACAAGCACAACCCACTTCTTTGAGGAAGTGTGAACCTTGGAATGTTGTTCTGGAAAGCTTATAACAATATTTATATAGATTGGAATTGTCTTATTTTCTTCTTCCCATAATTTCAAATGCAGTGATGAGAATTTTGATGTCTTTCGGGCACAAAAAATTCTTGATGAGGACCATTATGGATTAACTGATGTTAAGGAAAGGATATTGGAGTTTATAGCTGTTGGAAAACTCAGAGGAACATCACAAGGTTAGTTTACATTCATTTTCTTTTACTTTCAGGTGGGAAAGCTGAAGAAGATTCATTAATTTAATTGTTTTCAATACATCTCTAGTTACAGCATCAACAATATGTGATATCTTATTTCTTGCAATTACGTCTCAGGAAAAATCATCTGTCTATCTGGTCCACCAGGAGTGGGCAAAACTAGCATTGGTCGTTCAATTGCACGTGCTTTGAATCGGAAGTTCTTTCGATTCTCTGTAGGAGGGTTATCTGATGTTGCTGAAATCAAGGTAGATAAAAATTATTTTTGAAAAAAATGAATGTTTGCAGTGTCCATATAGGCGCATGCACATCTTGTCTGACTTGATTTAACATCCAGGGGCACCGAAGAACCTATATTGGTGCAATGCCAGGAAAAATGGTTCAATGTCTTAAAAATGTAGGAACTGCTAACCCTCTTGTTCTGATTGATGAGATTGACAAGGTAATGTAATGTAGATAGTTTTTATTTACTTTTGGATTTTTTTTTTTTTTCCTTCTCTCTCCACAGTGTTTTTCATTTGGTGGAACAGAATGTTTATATTATATCAAAATCCAATTTCTAATTTTATAGCATGTTAGCATGTGTTTTTCATGATAATAAACTTTAATGAATTTCATTCTTAAATTATGTTGTGTATGATGGCAGTTGGGAAGAGGACATGCAGGTGACCCAGCTAGCGCTTTGTTAGAGCTTCTTGATCCAGAGCAAAATGCTAATTTTCTGGACCACTACCTTGATGTTCCAATTGACCTTTCAAAGGTTAGTTAATGTAGTGATTTTCAGACACCGGCCTTTTAGCCTGCCACATTTTCTCATATTAGAAGTTCGTGTTGTCCACTGTGCACATCATGACATGGCCAAACATTGGCATTTGCATTTTAAGTGTCCTTGTAAGTTGCACTAAAGATGAGTGAGACGTCAGGACTCAGTGCATTTCAGTTCATGTATCTGTTAATAGGAATCATACAGTTTGGTTGTAAGTTGTTCTGTTTGTCTTTTTTCACATTCTTAACTTAGGATTTCATCCTTTGAACATTTATTTCAGGTTCTGTTTGTATGCACAGCAAATGTTGTGGACATGATACCCAACCCTCTCTTGGACAGAATGGAGGTAATTGCTATTGCTGGGTATATTACTGATGAGAAAATTCGCATTGCCAGAGATTATTTAGAGAAGTCTACACGTGAAGCATGTGGCATCAAGCCTGAACAGGTCTCTTTCTTCATGTTTGTGCTTATTATATGCAATGAGGTTTCAATTTTTGTTACCCCAGGTGCTTGTTACAATAATGAGTGCAAGAAATATGTGCATCCCCTCCCAACCCCTAACCCATCCCCAAAAGATAATATTTGTAAAATTCATCTTTTTAGCACTAAGATATGATGGCGTTGTTAAGATATTTGTTTGACTTGAACCTTGTTAGTGATTTTAAAGTGCATATGCTTCCTAGTGCTTCTAGAATTTCTTGCTTGATATATCATGTTTTTTGAACACCACTATATATTATTTACTGATAGAATTTATTCAACCAACAATTTTCCAGGTTGAAGTGACTGATGCTGCTCTTCTTGCCCTGATAGAGAATTACTGCCGAGAAGCAGGGGTTAGGAATCTTCAGAAGCAAATAGAGAAGATTTATCGCAAGGTTTGCATAATTCTCAATAGAATTTGACAATTTTATAAAAGATTGGAATAAGACATTGATGATAAGCCATTGGGTCAGTAAAAGTAGTTTAGTGCCTGCCTTGTAGTGTAGGATATCATGTATTCAACCCCTTGCATCTCCTTCCCTTGAATTTAGAAAAAGAAAACATGGAAATTTCATCATGTGGAATTCCAATATATTGTTGGGTTCAAACATTATTCTATTCTGTTTGCTGTCCTGGGAGCATCGACTTGGTAGTTTGGATGCATAAATTTGAAACATGCTTGAACAATGAAATCTGTATTGTGCCTTGCTGATTAAAAGTTTCTGTGTTGTTGCCTGCCAGATTGCACTGAAACTTGTACGCCAAGGAGAATTAAGTGAATCTGCAGGTTCTGGAGAACCAGAAGAAGCAAAAGCAGAATGTGTTGAAACCTCTTCAGAATCAATTGAGAATAGCAGTAATGAACAAGACAATGAAACTTCTGACAAAGCTGAGATTGTGGTGACAGATCAGCCATCTGACCAAATTCAGAAACCTGCTGACTCAAAGGTAACACTAAAAATTATTTACTACCATCAGCACTAAGGCTGTTGCCAAGATGGAACCTTGTAAGCAATGCGGTACAAGAAATATTAGGCTGTTTGATAGGCTTTTCAGTAAAAAAACCCTCAAAGCCTTGTTGAATTTCTGTGTCTCCTTTTCACATGTTTTTGTTGGTTTTGATGACAGGAAGCAACTGAAACTGAGAAAATCGAGGAAAGTGAAGTAACTAAGGCAGTTGAGAAGGTGTTGGTTGACACATGTAACCTACCTGATTTTGTTGGCAAACCTGTTTTCCATGCCGAGCGCATTTATGAACAGACTCCAGTTGGAGTTGTGATGGGTCTTGCATGGACTGCGATGGGTGGTTCCACCTTGTATATAGAGACTACTCAGGTTGAGCAAGGAGAGGGAAAAGGGGCTCTCCTTCTTACTGGTCAACTGGGAGATGTTATGAAAGAAAGTGCCCAAATTGCTCATACAGTTGCAAGAGCGATATTGATTGAGAAAGTGCCAGATGACCGCTTCTTTGCTAACTCCAAGCTTCATCTTCATGTTCCTGCAGGGGCCACCCCAAAGGATGGGCCCAGTGCTGGTTGCACCATGATCACATCCTTGCTCTCCCTTGCCATGAAGAAGCCTGTCAGGAAAGATCTAGCAATGACTGGGGAAGTTACACTAACAGGAAAAATTCTTCCCATTGGCGGGGTATGTTTTACAAACACTTTAGTGTACTTGCATGCTGGCATGCTAATTGATGTTTCCAATACTGTCACTTGAAATTTACCTCATATAGAAAGGTTTTATTTTTATTTTTGTGGTTTTTGGTTGGGATATTAATGGCAAGACTTAGTTATATTTGTTTTAGTTAAAATTGTATCATATTTGTCTGCTCCAATAGTGACATTTCTAACATACCTAAATTCCTTCAATTCTTTTGAACTTAAAATATTTTAATGATTTCTTTAAATCTGTTACGATTGGAAGCTATTTCATATTTACCTTTTGAGCTGCTTTTTTGTTCACCCATTATATAGGTGATCTTACAAACTTACATTCTTGTGAAATAATCAGGTAAAGGAGAAAACAATCGCTGCAAGGAGGAGTGAAGTGAAGACCATCATATTCCCATCAGCTAACAGAAGGGATTTTGATGAGCTTGCAGCTAATGTGAAAGAAGGCCTTGACGTCCACTTTGTAGATGACTATAGTCAGATATTTGATTTGGCCTTTGGATATGACCAGAATGGGGAAAAATGAACCCTCTTAGACACTCATTTTCAAGATAGCTTTATTTTTCAGGGTCCCTCTTTTGTTGTTTGTGACCCTTTCTACCATGATATATTTACAAGAGGACGGTCTCAGAAGAACAAAGTAGAGCTCAGATTTTTTCATAATATAGATGGGAAACAATTTGCCATTGGTTCATTTACATGTTTTAGTTGATGTAAAACTAAAACCAGCCATTTGTAATAATTGTAATTTATTTTTTTCCCTTAAGGTAATATAGTGTTTTAAAGAGGATGAGAACTGTCAAGATTTAAATTTCGAATTTCGATTTCGTGTTTATTTTCTTTGTTCCCATGCAAACCACTTGGTGTTTATTTTCTTTGTTCCCATGCAAACCACTTGGGAGAAGACAAAGGCAATAATGTGAATATATATGGCATATGATTTTGGGCGCATGCGTAGCATAAGAGGAAAGGAAATGCAAAACAGGGTCCACTGTAATCATTTTGGAAGAAAAAAATGAACAAATTTGTGAAGGGGGATTTCCATTTCTTATGTAAAATGTCATGCTCTAAAAAAAAAAAAAAATTCCAATATTAAATCAAAGCATAGCGTTAAGCCCTAATGCCTTGAGTGCCACCTGACAGGTTCACTTTCTGCTTGAGGATCTGATTCTTTTGTCACAGACAAATAGAGAGTCCAAATGCCATAGTAAGTATTGGGTGATGGCTTATAGAGTGGGTTGGTTTGAAAGAAAAAAAAAAATTTATCAGATCTCTTTCTCACTCAAAAAAGAGTAAGTCCCACAACTGCTGTAATTGATAATGTGAGACCCACCCCACCCACCATTTCTACAAGAGGTAATTAAATATCATACCAATATTTTTTTTTTTTTTTTTTGCCAAAGCTTTTTATTTCTCTAGCATTTATGAACCAAAAGAATTAAAATTAAGAATTTGTTTTAATTAAAAATTATATTTTTACGATGTGTTTTGCATATTATAGGCATAAAAATATAAAAATAGTTAAATAATTTTTTAAGGGCATTTATAATAGTGTTTCTGAAAAATATGTTTTAATTTCAATATTTTAAATTTTTATTTATTGATAAAATAATAACATAAGATAACATTCACAATGCAAATATAGGATATTGTAAATGACATATGACAACGTTTACAGTAGAAGCTAAATATTTACAAAATTATTTATAATATAGTTTGATATGAAATATAAATTATGATACATTAATTAATTAATTAATTTTTTAAATATGTAGTAATAACTTTTATATATCCTAACAATTTGACGAAAGGATAAATATTGTGTTTCCCTATATATGTGAAGGTTGAGATGTGACTTATTAATTAGAGGCAATGAGTAGTAATGACCACATTCTCTATCTTTACAAGTACATTTTTATTCTGTTATTATTGACTATATATATATTGTGCTTCATATCAATAATCCCTATTTTGCACCAACAATGACATCTTTGTGATAAAAGCTTAATTAGGAATCTCAAGTTTATTTCATGCGTGTTTAAGAAAATACATATAGTTCTATGATTATACCTAATTCCCTTTTGATTTGCTTAAAACAGTATTGATTCTTTGAACTCTCTTTCTAAAGTGAAAATATATTTATTTCCCTAATAATTATAGATAATTATTACTTCTTATTGACTTTTTTTTTTTTGTAAAAAAAAAAATTCTTAGAATTTGAACTATCAATAATTATTTCTAATCATTTGTATTAGGGCACAAGACTTCTTAATTAGGACACTTCCCATTAATGAGCAAAGACTAGAGATTTGGTAAGATTTTCAAGCCTCCCTCACTAAAGCCAAAATCTAAATTGTGTATGTAGTTATTAGTTAAGCATGAATTTAAAGTGGGTTTATACAGATATAATGCATGCACCTTCATGATTAGAAGAAATAGTGAAATTAAAATAAAAAAACCCAAAATTCAAGAACAATTTTAAAGACCCCACAAAGATTTCATCATAAGATCAACTTTAGTTTATAAATAGGGCAAAAAAAAAAAAAAAAAAAAAAATCCATGTGATTTATAATGCAAAATCTAGATTCCCAAATTTATATTTATTAAAATGCCACTATCACCATTAACATAGATAGTTCAAAAATGTATGTAAGTGACCTCAACATTAGAAGAAATTGGATAAGGCTTGAGAGAGAGAGAGATTTGGAGGGACCATTGTTGGGTCATACTTCCACCAAGAAAAATTAATAATAAAAAGATATAGTAAGAGAATTTAAATTTTTAAAGGTCATTTCAATTTTATAATAGTCTTGGACTTGTCACTTGCTTCTTAAGTTGTAACCATCACTATCATATGAGCTTTGAGCTCCTTCTCATGAAAGTATGATTAGGTCATATGATCAATTATATATAGTCAAAAAGTGGATTTTTTCCCCTTCTTTCTTTCTTTTTTTCTTTTCTTTTTATGAGATGATAGAAATCTATGGAGAGAGACAAAGCAAATGTGTAAGCTTCTTCAATTTTATTTTATATTCACCAATAGATTTAAGTATATATATATATATATAGTAGGCGCCTGATTTACATTATCCAAAGTTATGATGCTTAGCAGCCAACTCAATGTCCATGCAATCTAATTTTCATTTCATATGCCTCTAAATCATGTCACTTTTTGACAAAACAATCTTCATAGCCCTAAGTAATATTTTTCTTTCTATTTTATCTCCCTTAATTAATATTTTCCCCCTTTATGAGCCATGATATATTTATTTAATTTTTTTTTTAAATCAAGAAGTTATTTGTTTTGATCAACAATGGATTAATTCAATAATAATAATAAAAGACTTATAAGTGTTTTCTAATTTATATAATTTGAAGTTTTTTACTTATAATTCTGTTCATAAAAATATCCTAAATGTATTATAAAAGACAAATTGTTCACAGAAATATCCTAAATATAAATAAATTTGATAGAAATGTATGATCAAGACCTTGCTAGAATATTGTTAGACACATGACTCATAACATGAGTGACATGACCACACTCATTTGGTAAATAGAAATTATCTTATATATGGTTATGCTTTTACAGACAACCCATGAGTTAGTTCTGATTTCAAATACTATTGCAAGCTTAAAAATAAAATTATAGTTTTATTTTTGTTAAGGGGAAAAAAAAAAAAGAAATAGAAATTTCACATTTTATACCTTTTATATATAATTAATTAATTAGTTATTTCTATCCTTGACTATAAATGCACAAGAAAGTAATGTCCTTTTCAGTATAAAGCAAATTCCACACAATCTTATATATAATTGGAGATTCAATCCCCAATTTTTAGGTTAAGTAAAGAAAAAGCTCAAAAAATAAAATTAAAAAACAAAAAAGTAATGATTATGCTAAAGATATATTTATGATCCATCATATCCACAATTCAGAGGTGGATTCACTAAAACAGTGAAATAAAGCTTTAAACTTTAATCTATCCATTGAATTATTATAAATATTAATTGTTCTTCCACAAATGATGCTCTAAATATATGACCCATGATTCATGGGATGATAACATCTTGGAATGGACAAATGGGTACCTCATTAAAAGCATGCAGATTACAATTATGAAATTTGTGAAGATCCATTTAAAAAAAAAAAAAATAGTGAAGATAATAATTAATATGCTGATGATAATATTTATTCGTAGGTCAGGTTGCTGGTCATAATTTATGAAGAAAATTTTTTAAAATTAGATTCGACTCATGAATAAGTTTGTTAATAAAATTTTGGTCTAGACAAAACTAATAAACTGTTGAATCGCAAATTTAACTCTCAAATTTATTTTCCGCCTATATATATATTATTTATTAACAGTATTAATAAAAACCATCATGTAATTAATTTTTACAAACTAATTATGTGATGTGCTGTAGTTAATTGTCGCACCCAACTAAGCAAAGTCAAATATGAATTCTTTTAGGTATTAATATAAACCATCACTTTGCAATTCCATGTGTGGGTTAATTAGTAGGCTAATTAACATTTGGCAAATATTCTAATATATTATAAATATTCCTCTGAAAATCAAAGGTAAAGTCACTATCTCAGAGTGCTCTAAGACTGATCTCATATGGTTATAATTATATATATTACTATTATTATTAATTACCCTAACTACCAACATATATTAAATAATATAATAATATACAACACGTTGATAATGATTAGGTCACTAATTAAGTTTTTACATGTTGAAATCACTATTCACCAAGTGATAATGTTTAATTTTTTTTTTAAAAAAAAAAGAAATAGAAGAATTACTGGCTTATTGTATGTAACTTAATTAATTATTGAATTATGATTTAATAAAATAATAATTTAACTAGAGTAGTAAATTAAATTACAATTAAAAATTTTCTTTTTAGTATGGAATAAATTAATCAAGGTAATGAATTTATATCTCACTATTCACGTGTAAAGTTAATAATTTTTGAAGGTTGCCAACTTGCCACTAACTTCATCATGGAAGCATTGAACCTACCTTTAACTATTTTTCTTTTTCATCATAAATATTTAATTGGATGGAGAGTGTCCAAATAACAAAATGACATTATAAACATAAAACATATATAATAGCATTGTTTTGAATCTGATTTGGATAATATAATAAACTCTACTGCTCAAAGCAAAATTTTAAAAATTTATATTTGAGTTTATTTAACCATGGTTGTTAAAATCCAACCGATCTAATTGATTCAATTAGAAAAATCTAGAATTGGTCCTTAGATCGGTTCGATTTAGGTCATAAATCCAAAATGGAAAGAATCGGAGAAAAATCAGCGAACTAGTAGAGTAACAGGTGACCCGGCCAGCCAAGCCTGAGTTAACTGGGTAAGGAAGAGGATTTTTTTTTTTTTTTTTGCCAAATAAAAAAAAAATCCTCACAAGAGGGAAAAAAATATTGCAAAACCAAATTGGCACAGGTCAACTCATTTCAGTTTAGCATTCGTATAAACAGATCGTGCACTCATACGTTGAACTTAAATTCAAACTATGAATTTGCACCCCTACGCTTGTACACCTGAGAGAAAGCCTACATGACTACTTTATTAGTATTAAAAGGATGAGCTTTTCAATATATATCACATTCCAACTTTATATTTTTTCAATGTGGGATAATTCATTTTTTTCTCTCACTTTCCTTAACATGGAGCTTATTTTGATTTTCAAATTATCATTTATTCATTCATCATTTTGAGCATCTGAATATTTAAATTCATATTTTTTTACGTAAAAGAACATAAATCCGAGTAAATCTTATACTACCGAATAGTGAAATTTACTCAAATTTGAGTTTTAAAATGATAATTTAATGAGTTAATTTACCACAATTTTATAATTTCTAACATTTACTTCTAAATAATGTTCATTAATTGTTCTGATAACGTTCGTTAATTTTATGTATATTACATTTATTTTTAACATATAATATATAATATTATTTAAAATTTTGGCTCAACCGTACGTAGTTGAATCTCTGACATATAATTCTCTGTTTTCACCGATTCTAAAATCAAATCGAGTTTGAAAACATTGAATTTAACTCATCAACCTAAAGTCTATTTAATTCAATTAATTAATATGTTTATTTCTTAAACTATCAAAAACAGATACTTAACTACTATTGAATTATTAATTAAATCACAACTTAAGTAATTTTTTTATTAGTTAAATAGTTTGTGAGGATAACAAAATAAAGTATAGAAAGCTATTGTGTACTAATAATGAAAAATTATGCATTTTTAAGGTTTGACTTGATTGACAATTGGATATGTTTGCATTTCCTTATTTACTATTAATTCCAAGTCTAATTTATAAGTTAAGAATTTTTTTATTTTTTTATTTAATTTTGATGGATAAAAAACTAAAAATATATTTAAAATATTAGTTGACAATGATAATATATAATTAAATACACAATTCAAAGATAAAATTAAATATATATATATATATATATATAGTTAAATACATATTAATTAAGAAAATAAATATGGTCAGTGTAATTTTTAATTTAATGAATTTATATATTATATTTATATAAAGTGGATTGTGAGTGTTAAATTGAAACTATTCCATATTTTAATTGGAAATTGGCATTTGATCATAGCCAAAAAAAAAAAAAGAGAACTCTCCTCTAAATATTATATGCAGTGCACGCGAAGCTCATTTTATTGAGGAAGAATTTGAAAAATTAAAGAAGTGGGGCCCAATATTAAAATTAAATATGACGTGGCAGCTGCATCATACAAAAAATGCGTAGTGTGCATGGTGACGGCACCACAAATGGCTGCTGTGCTCGTAAGGATGGCTGCTTGCAAATCATAAATTGCCACGTGGATCGCAGACTCTTTCTAGGCTATGTTTTTTAGAGGATCTCGTTTCTTTTTAATTTATTAATCATTGGTTTATCTTTATAATAAGTTTCCTTTTTTTTTTTTAAGATAAAGTTTCCTTTTTATTATACATAATTAATTATTAGATCAATAATTTAATAATTAAATATTTATTACTAAATGCCAGACTTGCTAACTGCATTTATATTAAAAATCAAAATAAATATTTTCCTTTTATTTTAGTATCATATACTCCCTCCATTCTTTTATATTTGACGTTTTAAAAAATATTTGAAATTTTATTTAATTGTAGTTTTTATATAATAAATAAAATTTAAATTCTTTTTTGTCAATTTTGCCCTTATCCTTATCAATCCAACGTTATTAATGCTCAATATAAAAATTAAAGGTATTTTAGTCTCTCAATTCATTTTTTTCTTAAAATTAAGATTAATTAATTATTTCTTAATCCAAGTGAAATTTTCTAAAACGTCAAATATAAAGAAACGGAGGGAGTATATAATATGTAATTATATTAAAAAAAAAAAAAACTTACATATATGCAATATATTATCAATTTGTCATATTATAAACTAAATTACATATTCTCTTTTTCTTATAAACTAAAATATATGTAATATAAATTTATTTATTAATTGAGTTAATATTGAAATTAATTATAATATTTATTATAAAATTTTAACAAAAATTGTATTGATGGAACTTACTTTATTTGTGACAACTTAATTATAACAGCTTCAGTAGTAAAGAACTCAACAATGACACAAACCATGCATTAAGCTACATTTTCACAAACTAAATAACATTATTACATAAGATAAAATATTTATGCTTTTTTTTTTCTCAGAAAAACAAAATTGTGATATGCTTCCTAATTATATATTTCTATTATGGGTTTTGTCTAAAAAGTAACCTCAAGAAATTGGTTAATGAATTTTATTTTTTATTTTCTTATATCATATGAAATAATATAATAGTGATAGTAATTAAGTAGAATTCAATCAGCTCACTATAATAACTCTATATTATTAATTATTTTTTCTCTTTTTCTCTTTTTTTTTTTTTTTTAAACTACAATTGGATTTTCAGATTCTATATCATGAGAAATTTTCAAACACTATATCAAATTGAATCATTTTTAATGTAGTGCATGTAGGTGACCAAAATCAAATCGAAATTGTTGAATTAAACTAAAATCGGCCGAATAAAATTAAAACTAAAACCGTTTTTTGGTTTGTAACAAAAATCGTGAGGAGCTTGGTTTTTTCAGTTTTTATTAAAAACCAAACCAAAAATCAAAATCGCTGGTTTTAAACTGAATAAATTAATTGGTTCGAAACTAGTTTTATACCATAATAAAAAAAAACCAATTTCAAACCGAAACAAAAAAAAATTGATTATGATTTCAGTTTGAACATTTTATTAAATAAAAAATTATCGATTTCAAATCAAAACCGACGATTCAATTAAATTGATCATGCTTAAATGCATGAACTTTTTTTTTTCTTTTTTTAATATATTAATAATCCTTACAAGAAATGAACTATCAATATTTGAACAATTAATTTCTTTTTTTAACAATTAATATATTACCCTATAAGATAAATACTCAAAAAAATATAATAAATTTTTTAAAAAATCCAATATCAAAATATATGAAATTTATAGTACAAATGAAATACTTTTCTTATAATTTCAAATACTTCTTTTATGAAAGGGAGAATCGAATATGAGTTTATTACTCAAAGTATATATATACACTTACCATTAAATTATATCTTAGTGTACAATATAAACAACTTTGTTAATTACCACTTAATGAGGTTAAATTTGTTTGCTAATTAATTTTGCTTAAGCATGTGTAATGTCAGTTTAAACCACAAAAAAATAATGTTTTATTAAATTAAATAGATAATTCTTCATTTTGGCTGCTTGGTAGCTTTGCCTTGAAGACAATTATATATATTTGACAGTTCATCTTTTTGGCTATATTTATTCATTTTTTAAAATATATATGACAGTTTAGTAATATACACTGGTGACTGGTTAGATTAAACAATACTTCCAACTTTACTACTTACTCTAAAAATCATAATATCCACAATTGGGATTAAAAAAAAAAAAAAAAAAGTGCATGAAAAATAAGTTAATTGTCATTATATAATACTATTAAATTTAAAAATATTTATTGAATATGCTAAGTTGTGACTCATTTATTATCTTATTAAATATAAAATTAATAATCAATTAATGACTCCTAAAGCTCGAATAATTTTCAGAATTATGAAATGAAATTGAAAAAAAAAATTGAAATACCTAAAACAGAGTTACTTTTTAGGGTTTAGGCAAAGGGTAACAAAATGTATTTTGTTCTAATAACAAATCTAAGAAGTTGGGTTGAACACAAACTATTAAATTTAACCGCCAAAGGAACAGAAGACAATAGAAGATTTAATGAAAATACCAACCAGATAAAATAAAAATATCTTTATTTCCACTATTTACTCTTTTATTTATTTATTTATAATTAAAATAAAATAAAAAGGTGCATAATGAGAAAAAAAAGAAACACATACGTGGGGAAAGGATTCTGATGTCATCAGAGTCCTTCGCTAAACACCTATAAAGCCATCATTGGCTTAATCATTGATTCCCAATTCATTAACATTACTTACTCTCTCTTTCAAATTTTTTTTTTTTTTTTTTCAATTTTATCCTTAATTTTCATCTCTCTCTCTCTTGTGCTCTGTTTTCTGTTATGCTCTGTTTTCCTTGTTTTTCGCTTCCCCTGTTTTTCGCATCCAATTCCTTAAAGGGTCAATCTATATGTAAACACTAGAGTGTTTATTTACAATTTAGAGAAAATTTAAGAGAAATCTTGAAGTGGGTTTTTGTTAAAAAAAACAATCATGGCTCGAGAACTAGCCGGGTCTAGTCGAACTTTGTTATGGAGTGATAAAAATGGTGGGTTTAGTGTAACAGGGGAATTTCAGAACCCATTATATGGGTTTGTAAATCTAGAAAACGGCCAGGATGATGGTTCTGTCTTTGGGATTGATTGCATTGAAGCTACTAATAAGAGGATTAAAGAAACACCAAAACAGAACAATGAACAGGTTTAAATGATTTCTCTGTTTCTTGATTACTTAATCTTGAAAAAGATTTTTTTTTTTTTTTTTTTTTAACGATTTTGCGATTGGTAGAATTATAGTGATTGCATGAATATGGTTTTCTGTTTGTTTGGTATATTTGCAGATTTTTTTTTTTTTAATTTTTTTTAATGGTTTCTAAACCCACTTTGTTTTCCTCGTTCAAGTACAAGTTTTTAAGTATGAGTTTCATATAAATGTGAGTACTTCATATGAAAATATATTTCTTTTGTTATTTTTGAAGAGTTTAAGACACATTACATTAATCCAATATTGTTCTTATCAGTTGCTTTTCCTTTTCTAGGTGGGGTGTTTTTATCTAACTATAATGGCCACTTTTTATTCTGTTTCTTAGTCTTTGATATTGACTTTGGCTTTCTTTTTTTTCCCCTTTTCATACACTGCTGTTCTCTCTTTATCATTAACTTTTTTTTTTTATTTTTTATTTTTATATAATTTTTTCCATTGTTTTGATCATCTTCTTATCGTGATCTCTTTTGCAGGCTGAGGTGGCTAAAACTCTCATGAATTTACGTCCATTTGGTTTAAAACTGAAAATTACACCAACTCTTTTAGATTCAGTTGAGAAAAATCTAAGCCACTGTAAATATGCAGCACAGGCTCACTATCACCCTAAGGTTGATGATTTTGGGTCCCAACCAATTTCTGAAAAGTTGAAGGCATCTAACTTTTCAGCTTCATTTCTCAGAATTGGCAAATGGGAGGTAAATATTTATATCAGATATTTAATAGAAAATGTGTTTGTATTTTTTTTTTCAATTCTCCTAATATTTGAATAATTTTTAGCAGAGAAGATCCAGGAATGAAGGTGATCTTGTAGCTAAATGCTACTATGCTAAAAAGAAATTAGTATGGGAATTCTTGGAAAGGGGCTTGAAAAGCAAGATTGAAATTCAATGGAATGATATAATAGCCATGAAAGCTGTTATTGAGGAGAATCAGCCTGGAATTCTTGAAATTGAGGTTCTTTTCTTTTCTTTTGCTTCTCTTTAGTGGACTTTTTTTTTTTTTTTTTTTGGTTAATTAGACTCAAAATCTTGGAGACAACTCTAGTACCAGTATTTTCCATTATTATAACAAAGGTGATTTTCTTGTAGTTAAATCAGGCACCTACCTTTCATGAGGAAACTGATCCACAGCCAAGAAAACATACTATTTGGAAATTAACATCTGATTTCACTGGAGGCCAAGCTTCTACTTGCAGGTTTATATGAAAATTTTCTACTAATGCTTCCTGTTCTTAAATCTTGAATTGTTTTCATTAGTAAAATCTAATGAATTCAATCTTCTTGTAATATTGTTTCCACAGAAGGCATTACCTTATGTTTCCACCAGGATCACTCGACAAACACTACGAGAAGCTTTTACAATGTGACCACAGATTATATGATTTGTGCAAGAGACCTTTTCCAAGTCTTCAATCTCCTTATTTTGAGCCAAACATTTACAGATTCTCGAATTTATCCTTCGATTACAATAAAGATCATAGGCCTGATATCAATTTATTGCAGTTCAATTTTTCTGCTATTCCTCCTCCTTTAGTAGCTACACAACATGTTCATTCTTATGAACAAGCACCACCACCTCAGCCATCTTTCAAAGAAACACCTTCACCAATATCAGGTACTTAATTACTAATTTCCCCCAAATCCCAATTTAATTTTCAATTCTTAGTGTAGGAATCAAAATTTGGTGTTAAAAATTACACTGATTAACACTTGTTTCTGTGGTAACGTAGTTATGGATTTTTCGCATTCAGATGAGCAAATTAGCAACAAAGTATTTGAGAGTCCAAGAATGGAATTATGGGGTCAAGCTGCAGCATCAACAGATTCTATTCAATTCGCTCAAGTTACGATGAATCCAACCATTTCTTGCCAAAACTACAACCCATCAAATTATGTTCAAGGAGGTGTAGAATCTAGTTTTATGAATAATACGCTAACTAATCTAGAAGACCAATTGTTTAGTGACACACAAGTAGAATGTTATGATGAGAAGTATCATATGGCAAGAGTAGAATCATTAAGTGCATTGGCCAATCTCTCACAGCAGCAGCAAGAAGAGAATCTTGCAAATGAAGATGGTTTACAGCAGACATTTTATAGACAAGAAATGGGTATTAATGAGCATGTCCAATTCTATCCGCAACAACAGCAAATTTCTTGGAACAATTTGTCTTACAATTCTGCAACTGAAGATCCAAGAATGAAAAATTTTGGCCCTGTCAATACCAATAATCATTTCAATCATTGGAACAGTTGAGTGTAAATGTTAGCGATAGCTTTAGCATTAGCATCATACATTTTCTTTCTTTCCTTTTTCTTCTAGTTAGTCAATGAGATGGTGTACTGCCCAAATGCAAATGTTAATCAAAAGTAGGAAATCTTACAATAATAAAGGAAAAAAATATTTTTTTGAAGATTTTTGAATGATTTTGATGAGCAATGGAATGCGCTAGCTAGAGAGAAATTGAAATTGCTTCCAAGTAACTGCTGTATCTCAGTTTATTTTAATTTCTTGAGCTATCGTACGGATTTGCTTCATTTGTATGGATTTTAACTTCTTGAGCTGAGGCAAACACTCGATAATATTCTTAGCAAAATTTTCTGATAAATATGATGTAAAATATAATGAATACCCTTGTGATCCCAATATTATAATATAGTTTTTTAGTCCAAAGCTGAGAAATTGAAAGATAAGACTTTCTCACAATTCTAATGCGTAATCACCACTAAACGCGTCAGTACAGCTGCCTTAAACACAAAGCATCTTGAATGATATTAGATTTCACTCAATAAAATTCTAGTAACCGTCATTGAGATTTTGAGGGTAGCTTGTTTTCCACCCCAATGGTAGTCGTTGTCCCAAGAATAGTTGCCAACTTGCCATAACTTCAGCATGCTTAATTTCACCTCCATTATGAGACAAACACTTATCCTCTGCACTACAAGGCAGACATTCGACCATTAGGTTGCTAACCCAATATACAAGCTGAAGACTTTCATCAGTCTCCAGTCTAGAGATAAAACTTCATAGCATTCTTGAGTTTCTATTGTTTCTGTTCATTTCCCCTATCAGAACAAGCAAACATAAAGTTTCAAGTAGATTTGAAGGGAACAGAAAAGGCGCCATTTCTATTTACACAAGGGAGGAAAAGTATAACTTCACAGTATCATCAATTATGCTATATCCTCTGAAGCTAGTAAAAATAAAAGTTAGCCATGGAATCCACAGATGAAACACTCCATAAAAGATTGGTTCTCCATAGTTAACAGTCAATGATTCATAACTGCTGAATACAAAACATTGCTTTACTTCACCACTGATGTTCCTGCAGGGTTATAAGAACAGCCCCAATAAAGGATCATACAAGATTAGATGCCACTTCCATAATTTCAAAAACCTTTGCATATTCAATTGGAGATACACTTGTGACAAACAACATATGGATATTGAAATTCCAACCTTAGGCAGATAGAAAGGAAAGACCTGAAAAGGCATGGATAAAAGCAGCAGTAATAGGATGCACTAGATATACTGAAGAGCACCTCAGAGCACAATGCATGTCATTGAGAATTATTCTTAGTTGAACTTAATCATCAAACAAAAATATGAATCCTAATCACTTTAATTGAGTTTTCTGATGCCAAGCTCTGCAGTGGAGAAACTTACAGAGGTAGATCAAATACAGGGACTTGGCCTACAGAATATTCAAGCAATACAGACACTACAAAAAGATTAAGTAAAATATGGGCATACGAAGAAAAGTATAAACAGAAATATCATGCAGTTAAAAAACTTCAAACATTAGTGACTACATCCACTTCTAGTAAGTCCTAAAAATGCCAGGTTAATTCTGCAAAGAAAAGAATATTATCTAAAGTTGGAGGATCACCAGGTTCAAAGTTGTTTGTGCAACACATAGCTAGTTTAACACAAAGGCTCAATTCTATCAAGTCGACGGAGGGGATTTACTAGTGCTTTCTTGTTGAGGTGGAGGTTCATTGGGTTTTCCTGCAACTTCATTTGCTGTCTGGTTTGCAACTGCATTTCCCCCTCCTTCTGTGTCCATCTCACTATAACTCCTTTTCTTTGAATTTGAGTTTGATTTTTCCTTCTGACTTTCACTTTCCTCTCCTTTTCCTTCTCCTCCCTTGTTCTCACCTCCTTTATTTGACTGGGCTTCAGCATTTTCTGGTGGAAACAATGGAGGTTCCTGACCACTTAATCTACAAAACACTCTTTCAACTGTTTCACTTATTTCTTTCCCCAGTCCATTGCTGTCCAGGATCAAGTCCCACACTGATCTAGAGGCTTTCTCAAGTACTGGAGTTCTGCATGAAGATAAAAAGAAAATTGAACTGCTGATTTAAAAGTGACAAAAAATAAGTATAATGACATACACAAACAAGAGCATAACACTCACTCATGCTATCCATCTGACCAGTTTTGGGGAAAACAATTTCAAGTATATTGACATATGACAAACTATGCAGAGTATCTCTAGTTTTTGAAGGAAAATAATTCCAAAGCCATCTTAAGGACAATGGCAACGAATACAACTTAAGCATGTAAAAATCAATGAAGGACCTAAGAATACAAATCTACATTTACTAGTGCATTCATGCATATATGAATGTGTTGTTTGTTTCATGCTTTGGTCCACCTAGGAGATGATATAGCCAAAACTAATATTCGGAATTCCTCTTGCTTACGCTCATTTACAAATATTTAAGGAATCTAAATTACCCTTACTTATGCTCATTTAGGAATATTTAAAGAATCTAAACTACCCTTGCTTATGCTCATTTATGAATATTTAAGGAATCTAAATGTTTACACTCCAATTACGAATACATTCTTCCAGCACTTCATAACAACTATTGCATTTTTCCTAGCATTTCATAACAAACATTACATTGATTACACATCCCATTATAGCGCGAACAAAATAATTTGATAACAACCAGAACATCCAAACAATATATTAAAACCCCTTCCATATAAAACAACAACTTTCCACGAAACAGCAACACGTACTCGAGTTCCTGTCGAAGGGCATCAAATAACTCTCTTTTGGTCTGCTTCTCAGCCCCAGGTGTATTTAAAACCTTGCTTTGTTCAGCCATTCTAATAGTGGTATTCTTTAGCTCTTCCTGCAACAGAAACAAAATTAGCCATTATTTCCATACGCATATCTTACAAATGTTTCACCAAGCAAAAGTAATAAAAAAATAAAACATTCATTAGGCTTCTTCACATCAACATATCTAATCAATTCACATGTTTCAGAACCCATAGGCCAGAGCTCATGGGTTTCATCATCAGTAAATAAAAAAGCAATAATAAGGAGCATTAAAAGAAAGAAGAGAAAAAAAAAAAAAAAACACAACTTTTCATAGAACCAAACAAACCCACAAAACAAAATTGGAAAAAAAGAGCGAGAGAGAGAGAGAGAGAGATACATTAGCTTTGAGCTGATTAATGATCTTCAATCTAAGAGCGTCAATAGTACCATCATTCATGAGTGATTCTAATACATCTTCTGGGGTTATAATTGAAGATGACGACGACGATGGTTCCATTCTAAACTCTCTTCTTCTTCTTCTTCAAATCAAAACTCAAAAACCAATCAGCCAAATTTTGTTTACCTGCAAAAAAGGAACAATTTTTAACACTCAAAATTAAAGAAAAATTGAGCCTTTAATGGGGAGAGAAAAGAAAAATAAAATAAACTAAACAAATCCCAGAATAGAAAGCAATCAAACATAGTACATCAGAGTAAGTTTCTGGTAATTCAACAATGCCTATCTCTGTAATTGCGACCTCTTCAAATCGTAACCTCTTCTCTTTCGAGAATTTTCTTTCTTTCTTTTTTAATTTGCCAGAGAATTTTCTTTCTTCCTTCGA
Organism: Vernicia montana; assembly: GCA_949750685.1. Taxonomy (NCBI): domain Eukaryota; kingdom Viridiplantae; phylum Streptophyta; class Magnoliopsida; order Malpighiales; family Euphorbiaceae; genus Vernicia; species Vernicia montana. Next base: position 19,381 of record CATKHJ011001070.1, read on the forward strand.
TTATAAAACGAATAAAACTAATAGCTGAGCGACGCCGTTTTAAAGCGTTGGCGATTTTCTTTTATTATTATTATTATTATTATTATGAGATGGAATTTTGAGTGCCTTTTAAATAAAATAAAAAAATCGATGATCCAATTTTAGCGTTGACTTCTAAAATATAGAAGTCGAGGATTTGTGATTATATTTTTTATTTTTATTTTTAAAAAAAATTTAATGTATATATAAATTATTATTATTATTTTATTAAATTTAAATAGTATCTTATAATAATTTTGAATATTAATATAAATTAAAAATATGAGTGAAATTTATTATATAAATAAGCTAACTAAAAGAAATCGGTTTGTATAAATTTTAATTGTAACTCATAAAAATATAATATCGTGTAAATAAATTTAGTAATATTATTTCATATAAATTTAATTTTTAAAATAATAATCTGGCATAAGGCAAAAAAAATTTCTAAATAATATTTAAAATAACAACTTTTATTTTATATATATATATATATATATATATATATATATATATATATATATATATATATATATATATATATATAT
>CATKHJ011001142.1:0-11338 GCA_949750685.1 Vernicia montana
ATTGCTTTGGCTCGAAAAATCATGAATTTGGGTTACTTCTGGCTAACCATGAATGAGGACTGCACGAAGTATGTGCAGAAATGTCATAAGTGTCAAATCTTCACCAAGCTACAACATCGGCCACCTGTGCCACTGAATCCCATAACAACACCATGACCTTTCGCCTCCTAGGGCATAGATGTCATCGGAAGAATCTCCCCGAAGTCCTCTAGTGGTCATGAATACATTCTGGTAGCTGTGGACTACTTTTCAAAATGGATTGAAGCGGTGCCATATCAGGTCTTGAACTCTAAGAAGGTGGTGTGAACCCTCAATTTTGCACCCCCAAGATGCTGCCGCACCTTGACACCTACTAAATTTCGTGCGCTACGCAGAGCCGGTACGGCGGTCCCGCTAGCCGGTTAGCGAGCAGGGGTCAAGGGGGCAGCGCCCCTGAAAGGTAAATGATTTATTTCTCTCCAACACAGACTGATATCACTTTTTCGACCCTGACCAGACTTTCTGTACCAGACAGCCTTTTCCAGAAAATGACCCAATTTTCCTCTAAACAAATTGCCAAAATGTTCGATAATTAATTTCGGATCCAACGACACTGACCGGTAATTTTTTAGACCTCAGAATACCCTAGAAACTGACCTGGAACCTTTGAAAACTGACCCGAAAAGCCCCGAAAGCCGAGCTGGAGTCCAGAGCCACGTGGAGCCACACAGAGACATGCGGCTTCCTTGTGGCATCTGCGCTGAGCCGCGCAGAGCCACGTGGCCTCTGCGGGGAGCCGCGTAGCTGCCACGCGGCGTCCGTATGGAGGCCATGCGGAGCCGTGCAGAGCCACGCGGCTTCGGCATGGCCTTTACGCGGAGCCGCGTGGCTGCCACGCGGCGTCCACGTGGAGGCCACGAGGAGCTGCACAAAGCCACACGGCTTCCACGTGGCCTCTGCGCAGAGCCGCGTGGATGCCACGCGGCTCCACAGCCCTTCTTCGCGGCTCCGTCACTTTTTGCGCATTTTCGAAAATGCCCCACCTTTTTTCTTCTTTTTTGTACCCTTTTGGTCTTTTTTCCACCCCCATTTTTCCTATAAATAGCCTACTTCCCTTCACTTCAAAACACACCTCAAAGCATTTGTGAATCTTCCAATGACTTTCTCTCTCTCTCTCTCTCTCTAATTAGTTTTACTCTCTCTAATTAATTAATTAGTTATTTAAAAATTAATTTTAATTAACTAATTAATCTTTTTTTAAAAAATTCCCACCAACTCCCAATTAATTAATTAATTAAAATTTAATTTTAATTAATTAATTAATCTTTTTTTAATTTTCCACCCACTTTCAATTAATTAATTAATTAAAAATCAAGTTTAATTAATTAATTAATCCTCTTTTTTTAATTAAATTTTCACTCAAGTGGTTAATTAATCCTTTTAGTTAATCATTTTAATTAATTAAAATTTGAGTAATTAATTCTCCTTTTCAAAATCATTTTCATTTTTCGAAACGGAACTCCGCTCCGGTAAAACCACTCTCCCACCACTCAAACCATTCAAAAAGAAGGTATAATCTCTTACCCTCAATCAAACCTCAAACTAAATCAAACCAATCAAGTATGACCGATTTTTAAACCCTCCTTCCACCTCATAGTGGAACGAACTACGTGGGTTTTGATCCTCATTCAATGGGATACGTAGGCATGCTTGGAATATGAATCCAAGCCTCAAATCCAAATCTCAACCAATCCCTTCCCCCCATTTATTTTCCATGTAAATTTATGTTTTTCCATGTAAATTGTAATTAATTTAGTTAATCATTTTTTGGAGTAAAGGAGCGATTTTGTGATTTCCCTAATACCCATAAGGGTTAGAGGAAATACTCTCCTTTACTTGTCGATATTTAAATACTCGCTCTTTAAATACTTGCTTTTTATTTTTCCATCTATCTCATAAATTATGCCATGCTCATGCATTATGAATTGTCACCAATATCCGTCATCCATGAAATCATTTTTCAAAAAGTCAAATCAGATTTAAATGCCAAATCGAGATTATTTAAAACCAAAAACCTAGTCCCCGAGCCCAAACTTGGTTCGAATATTAGTGATTTTATCCTTGGGTAAATTAATATAAGATTAATAAATTGGAGTCAAAATGGGTTTTTCCTTAATTTTCCCACTTAAAATAAATTAGGGTGGCGACTCCCGAATCATTTTCAAAAATCAATTTTCCTAGGCGATAGCCACTTCTAATCGTGAGCATCGAAACCCGTTCCTTAACCTCCCTTAAAAATCGCTCTCGCCTTTCCTTAAGGCACATCCATTTTTTCTCCCGAGCGAGGGGAGGGGCGTTCGGGCGAGGCCTTACAGGTGGCCAATTTTATCCGAACCAATATCCTTTATCGGTTCGGAACCCCCTTCGAGATAATCACTGATAATGGCTCCCATTTTCAGAAAGAAGTATTCCGACTACTCCAAAAAGAAGGAATTCAACATCACCGTTCCTCTCCCTACCTGCCACAGATTAATGGGGTAGTTGAGGCTGCCAACAAGACTATTAAGACCATTATGCAGAAGACCATTATGAAGCATAGAGACTGGTATGAGCATCTACTTTTCGCTTTGTGGGGATACAAAACCACAGTCCGTACTCCTACAGGGGCAACCCCATATGCCTTGGTTTACGGAATGGAGGTTGTCCTCCCCATTGAATTGCAAATCCACTCTGCTAGGGTGATGAGAGAAAGCCAGCTAAGTGAAGCAGAATGGATTAGAGGCTATCATAACCATTTTAATGCCATCGATGAAAAGAGAATGGATGCAATGTATATAATTCAAGGTTATCAGCAGAAACTCACTAGACATTTCAACAAGAAGGTGAAAGATAGAGGCTTGCAAGAGGGAAACCTGGTCCTGAAGGAGATCCTAGCTCCCGTGCACGACCCAAGGGGAAAGTTCATACCAAATTGGGTTGGGCCATACGTACTCAAAAAGATCCTATCTGGCGGAGGCGCTATCCTTATGGACGTGGACGGAAACGAGTTCTCGAACCCTTGCAACCTAGATCAGCTAAAGAGATACTTTGTCTGAAATTGATATCTGTATTTAATTTTGTTGTATCTGTAATTAGAACTACGTGGACCTGATTCTCCCTAAAAGAAAAATGATAGAAAAATGATGTAAGGGATACGTAGGCAGTCCGACTCGGGTGCGGTCTAAATCATAGTAAAATGCATTTTTGTTCTCATGACAAAGCATCTCATTCTCATTTCCTCTGTGCCTAATGCATCAATCATTTGATTTCTTTCGCCTAAAACAAAAAAAATATATAAGTAAATAAAAAGAAAATGCTCGCTAAGCTGAAAACCTGAAAATGTAGTTTAGGCAGAAATTAAAGCAAGCTCGGCGAGCTGAAAACCTGGAAAAGGCAGCTCTGCCAAAAATTAGAGCTAACAAAAAAAATGCTGAAAAGTGCTCGCTAAGTTAAAAACCCGCAAGGGCGGCTTAGGCAAAAATTAGAGCAGAATAAAAGATATCTCATATATTGATGATCAAATTTTACAAGATACAGTCCATCATCACAAAAAAAGGATAGCCTTTCCTATGTCATCTATAGCTTATCCTGTATCGTATAGTCATATCAGCTTGTAAGCATGAACAAAAATAGAAGACCTGCAGCAAAGGTCCTAAATAGCTACAAAGCAAAATAAAAAGAAAAGAACAATGCCATGTCCAGATCTAAACTATCCTCCTCCTCCTCCTGGGATGCACATCCCGTGTGCTGTCGTCCGAGTCTGATCCCCTCAAAATCTCATGAATCTCCTCCAAGGTCACGTCTATCCTCAAAGTCTCAGTAGCCCTCTCAGCTGTAGTAGGCGGAGCTGACCCCCACGGTCGTCCCAAAAAGCTTGATCTGAGTTATTGCAGCTCCAAAACTGCTCCCTGAAATCCCCCTCTGTGCAATAGCAGCCCGAAAACCAGTCCTCGCTGTTGTAACAGGAATCCTCCTCGAAACACGAGAAATAGTAGTGCTACTCTCCACTCTAGCAGCAGTAACCCTCTTCTGCACCACGATTGTAGTGCCCCCTGCCTCCTCACTGCAGTCACTGTCTCCTCTATCTCAATCATTGCCACTACAGTCTGAGTCACCGATGCAGCCTGTAGTGTCAGACTCTCTGTAGCTCCTCCAATCTCCTCTGAAGGTCGTGCCTCTCTCCTTGTCTGTCCTACTGTCTCATCACCAACTACACCCCTAGTAGCCTCTCCCTCCTCTGTAGAGTCATCCTCTATCTCTCTGAGCAAGGCAAATTGGTGCTCTCTCTCAGTAGGCCAAACCACCTCAACCAACCAACTGGTATACCCCTCGGTAGTCCTGAAGCCAATCCCTAGACGTACCACATGATAGCTCCTTATCCAGCCACCCCTGATAGCTCTGGCGATGGGAGCTGTAATCTCTGCAGACTCTAGAAAAGGTACGACTGGGGGCACGTCCTGAGTCTGGCCCATCTGCCTCATAACTCTAGTCCCCTGATAAAAGGTTGTCCAACTCATACCAAGCAAACAGACCACCCGATACCCGTGACTCATAGTCATGAAAGACCTAATGCCGTACCATTGGCAAAGCCAAAGTATGTCTTCCAGGGAAACCTCCAGCAGCCACCCTATCCACTCTCTGATAGAACCTCGGCGAACCTGGATCGGCCTCATCCGATACTGAGAAGCCGTGTAAGGACTCCTCGCTGGGGGAGCCACCACACGAAGATGATCCATAAGCTAGACCTGCAAGATAACCCAAAAGTCCAAAATCAGACACTCATAAAGCACCAATCATAGGAAGCATAAAACAAACATATTTTTTCCTCACCTGAAGAATAACGGGAGAGACTGTCCATCTTTTTAGACCCCGCACACAGCAGTCCAAACTCAATAGTGTCTCAGCCAACATTGCCTTTGCCACAGAACGACTATGCTCCATTTGGAGTACCAAGCCAGTCACTCTGGCATCACCCATCCAATAGAACCGGGAAACAGATACCCTGCAGCGAAATAGAAAACCAGGGCCCTCATCCTGAGTCTCTGTCTCCTCATGTTCCCAGAGTCACCAATGTCTTGAAACTCTACAATCACTGCAGTCAGATCCACCTAGCCATCAATAACCATCTGGCTTGCCGTATCCTCAGGCAGGTTTAGAAACTCTTGAAAAATCTGAAAATGACCCACTCTGAACTCTGGCACCACCAAGACTGCCTCAGAATCACAACTGAGTATGGCACTGAACTCCTCAAATATGGGACAAAGCTCCTCTATGGCCGTACAAAAGCGAAAAACACAGGCCACCGGATCCCATAACCTAAAAGAGGCTCTCAGAAAATCTCAATCCACCTAAACTCCTCGCAATGTCACCATCGCTACAATGCCATATCTACCTAAATTGATCCTCTCCACCTTCTTGAGTTTCTTGGTCCATACATGCATACTATGACTTAAATACGACTCCATGAATGTGGAAATCAGAAGAAAACAAGTGAAGAAAGGATAGAAGAATGAAAACTGAAGGAAAATTCGAGAAACGGGCAGAGTTTCGGCTCAAAAACCAAGAATTTATGGTTTTTGTCTTAGGATAAGTGCCTATTTATAGGCAAATGGCTGTCACATTAAGAAGAAAGAGAAAACTGCTAGAAAAATGACTCTGCCGCCAGATATACTGGCAGATCCGCCAGTTCTCTGGGCAGATCTGCCAACCATTCTAGCGGATGCACGACCTTTTCTATCCCTTTTTAGCTTTTTTGGTCTCCTATAACACCAGCAGGGCCCCACAACATGGTTTTAGGCAGTTTTCTTCCCTCTCTGGGACATAAAATTTGAGAAACAGGACTTTTTCAGAGTTCCTGAGACCAGGGTAGAGCAAAAACAATAAATCAGAGCCGTAATTCAGCAAAAGTCACGTCTTAGGGCATGCATTCTTTGCACAGAAATTGCATACATGACATATAATTTTGTTATTTTGCAAAACGTACATCCACGACGCATAAACATACACAGTAGAGCAAAACATTGAAAAGGGTCGCATAATAAATCATGCATACATGAGTATACATCATCGGCATCATCAAAACACATAACAAGGAATAAAAGTGCATACATCAGTGCATGATCATAATAGTACAGTCATCCATAAAAGTACTTTCTCTCGTCAGGGGAGTAAGAAAAAAAGAGAAATCGATAACAGACACAGTCATATGTTGCCGCCTGCCAGGGGCATACGAATATAGTCATCGAGAATAGTGCTACCGCCCACCAGGGGCATTAAAGATGATACAGTCATCCATATAAGTATTATCTCCCATCAGAGGAGTAAAACAAAGAAACAAATGAAAACAGTAACCGAAAATAAGTCAAGATCAGCGTCAGGTCAGCACTAGCTCAGCACCGGCAATCAGTCAGAACTAGCCTCCTCCTCTCCTCCTCCTCCGAGGAATATCCTCATTGCTTGCTCCCTGTGACTCTGCAATGTCAAGGCGCGCGAGAAGTCCACCAATGGCTACCTCCATCCTGCGGGAGATGCAATAACTGCACTGAATATAGTCTTCAGGAGCCTGTATGAAGAAAAGGATAACGTCAGATATTTTGGATCCTTTTCGAAGCACAGAAAGCATATAATGAAAATCCTACCTAAAGATTATTTCTAAATATGGGAGAAGTAAAGGAAGTACCTGGGTAATGTCATCAGGGATCATCCGCTCGCCCGGGCGAACAACACCAGGAAGCTACCATGATCTCATGATGCCGTTCGCACCACAATATCCAATCTCCTCTAGAAGCTGATATTCTGTATCTTAATTTATCCTGTCGGTACTGTGGCTAAGGCCGATGCCGTGGTTGAATTCAGGAACGTGCACCCCATATGAGCTAGCAAGTGGAACCTCAAGAGCAGTTGGAGGAATAAGCTCCCTCGGGATGGCGAAGATAGTAGAAGGTCGTCCCTGCCATGTAATCTCCTGCATCAAGAAACTGTCACGAAACTCCAAGTAATTCAGATTGGGGCGCTGATGTAGGTAGGCCTCCATTTCATTGAAAAGCTCCTGAGAAGCCTGGATATCAGCCTCGTAGTGTATGTCAACTAGCAAATGGCCGGGCACACACCAGGATCCCATGACCTGGAAATGGACTCTCTCACCTAGATAATACAGACGAAAGTAAAGAGACCACAACAAAGCCCGTCTGCGGGAAAGGGTCTCTGCAAAAGCCATATGAGGAGCATACAACATCCTCTCTCCAAAGGGTCGGGCAATCTATCAAAAAGAATCAGCAAGCAAGTTAGAGCAAGATAACAGGCAAGAGGTAAAAGACAAGGAAAATACCTACTGACTAGTCAGCTGGTCGAAGAAAGCCCGAATAGTCAATAGGGTGTGCCTGCGAGGGATGCCCAGGTTCGACTCCTCCCATCTCGCTCTAGTCAGAAAGTCTAGTGGCTGCTGCCTAATCAACCCGGGGGTAATGAAAGAGAAGTACTCATAAGCCCAAAGCTTTGACACAAAACTGTCAGAAAAATCCACAGGTCAAAATAGAGAGGCATGATTGAAACACCTACCTCCCAGATGAGAGCCTTCCCACCAACAAAAAGGATGCACCCCCAAGACAGGTCTATCATCTCATGGTACATCGTGCTCAGAATCGTACCTCCCCAATTATACTGGTCCCATACACCCGTGTGGACTAAGTTGGGTAGGACGTTCAGGTCCACTGTGTCCCTTATATTATGGGTAAAAGTAGAACCCATGATGACCAGCAAGCATAACCGAGCAACGGCCTCATCTGAAGCAAGGTTGCTCACTGACAACCAGTTTAGCTTCTCATGTAGAGAGGTACGTGTGACGTAGATGCTATCCCTAGGAGGGTCGAAGCCAATAAGGTCATGCATCTCTTCATAGGAGAAGGTCACCCTCCAGTCATTGCACATATCTAGGGACCGAACTCCGAAACGGATCCCCGAGATCATGTACAAATCGAGCGGAGTACAAGTCAGCTCCCTACAAGCAAAATGAAAGGTGTTGGTGGTATCCCACCACCTCTTAGCCAAGGCCTTGATCAAGATCATGTTATCATGATCAGGCGCCTTCATCGCCAGGAAGTCGACGAAACCGGTGGGCTCCAGCAATGCCCGAACACCACACTCTAGGGTGACACACTTAATCACCTCCGCTAGGTGGCACCGTCCACCCTTATTTTTTACCTTCGTGGTCTATATTCAACTAGTGTACATACATACAGATAACAATAATAAAAAAAAAAGGTAAGAGGAATATTGACCGCCATATGCCCCCCGTGTGAGACGTGCTTATCCAGCTCTTGCAGCAGGAATGATGGATTCGGATTGTCACTGGGCTGCTCATAAATGCGTCCCTGTGGACCACTCACCGAAGAGGTGATAGTGTGGCAAGATGAGGAAGCTCCATATCTGGATCGCGAAGCCATCAGTGCAGAATGCTAAATCTGAAAAGCGCAACAGAGTAGACTGGTAAGAACAAGTCATCAATTATTATCATAAAAAAAAAAAGAAATGAATAGATAGAAAGTTGAGAGCTCATAAATTTGAGCTGAGACACAAGAATGAAATGGAGCAAAGGAAATGAGGAGCAAAGCAAGCTATTTATAGAGCTTGCTTGCACAGTACTCACACGGAAAAATGTGTCCAACTGAGTAAAAATGTATTTTCAGAGGCATTTTAACTCAGAATTCAGATCCGAGGGTCCCTACATGTTCGTATGATTTTTCTCTACCTGTGGACACCAAATTTGCCTACCTTCCGACCAAAAAATGCTGCGTTCCTTACGCTAAAAAAATCAAAAATTAATCAACCCAAAAAAATTCATCAGTCTCCCAAAACCTGACAAATCAGACTCTAAAAATTACTAGGACATCTTTAATGCATCCAAAATCATTTTCCAACCCCAGATCCATTAAAACTTTCGGCTTCATGCTCATCAAAATTGTCTAACAAAAAAGACAGTTCCGATGAGGGGGCAGCTGTGAACCCTCATTTTAGCACCCTTAAAAATATTTATGAACTCACCAAAGCTGATTAGAATATTTTTCTATCCAGACCGTCATTTTTCAGGTCCTGACCGGACCATCTGTACCAGACAGTATTTTTCCGAGACTGATCGGATTTTCCTCAAAGTTGACTGCCAAACTGTCCCAAAAATATTTCTGAACTCACCAGAACTGACCAGAATATTTTTCTATCAAAAATGATATTTTTTCTACTTTGACCGGACCTCCTGTACCAGACAATATTTTTCCAAAACTGATTGGATCTCTCCCAAAAATGACTGCAAATATGTTCGATATTTAATTTCGGATCCACCGCCACTGATCGGTAATTTTTTAAACTTCAGAATATCCCGAAAACAGACCCAAAATCCCCAAAAATAGACCTGAAAAGCCCCCGAAAATTGAACCGGAGTCCAAAACCCGAGATGGCTAGCGGACGTCCGCGAGTCGTGCCTGCGTGTCCACGACGCGTTTGCACACGTCCGCGGGTACACCGATAGGCGCATCGGCAGACGCCGCCAGTCATCTGTTGGGTCAGACGCGTCAGTACGGGGCTGACGTGTCAGCCCTGTACTGGCATGTCCGACGGTCTGTCTGGCGCGTCTGTCGGTCTATCTGGAGCGTCCGCCAGAAGCTCCGGTGGACGCCTCTAGCTTGTCTCGCTGACGCGCGTGTACCACACGAGCATCCGCCAGTGCTTTTCACAGCCCTTCACCTTTTTTTCAAAATTCTGACTTTTCCTCTCATTTTTTCTGCTTTTTAGACCCTTTTTGGTCTTTTCCAACCCCCATCTGCCCCTATAAATACCCCTTCCCTTTCTCATTTTCTACACACCTCAAGTATTTGTCGATCGGCTATCCATTTGCTTCTTCTCTCTCTCTCTCTAACTATTTTCCAAACTCATTTTTAGTAATCATAATTAATTAATTAATTAAAAATCAATTTTAATTAATTAATTAATTTTCTTTAAATTAAGTCCTCACTCAATTTGATTAATTAATCCTTTTAATTAATTAAAATTGGGTAATTAAGTAATTAAAAAGGCATTTTTTCCAAAATCAATCTTGTTTTACAAAACGGAACTCCGATCCGGTAAAACCACTCTCCCACTACATAAACTCACAAAGAAGGTATAAGTCTCTTACCTTCACTCAAACCCCAAATTAAACCAAACCAATCAAAGCTGACTAATTTTTAAACCCCTTTCCACCTCATAGTGGAATGAACTATGTGGGTTTTGATCCTCATTGAATGGGGTACGTAGGCAAGCTTGGAATCTAAATCTAAGTTTCAAATCCAAATTCCAATCAATTCCCTTCCCCCCTTTTACTTTGTAAATTTATGCTTTCCTTGAAAATTTCGATTAAAGCAATTAATTATTCAATTATTTTGGAGTAAAGGAACGATTTTGTGATTTTCCTAGCACTCATAAGGGCTAGAGGAAATACTCGCCTTTACTTGTGGATGCCTTTAAATACTTACTCTTTATTTTTTCCATATGCCTCATAATTATGCCATTGATGTGCCGAAACACACACTAACAACTGCAAGTGCACAGGTCGTTATCAAGTAATAAAATGATGAGTAAATTATCATTTTCCACGAGGAATGCTTATAAGTACTAGCTCAAACTTCAACTATTGTCTAGTGAATAAAAGGCTTAGGAAAATAAAACTAAACTAAAAGGTGAGAAGATTGAAAGATATAACTAAGAATAAAGCTATCTAGATACGAATCCCCCTAACTTATCATGAATGTTATGACTAATGGAATTGATTAAACATATAATGCATTAAATTGGCATTCCACTAATTTGGACTAAAACCTTTCTCGAGCGATTTAATCCCTAATCCCTAAGTAGAGTGTAAGGAATCTCTTCTCAAACACAATTAAATAAGTCATGCGTTAAAAATAAGGAACAAAGCACCAAAGGATCTTGTAGGTCTATCTTTAGCACCTCAATCAATCCTCAATCCCTATGAGTGATCAATCCATACTAAGGTATCTCTACTCAATTAACATGAAAACTATATCTAATTAACAAGCTAGCAATTATTAATTAGAATAAAAGAGATTAATCAAAGAAACAAGACAATCACAGATGAAATTAATCAAAACTTAAATTATTCAATCCATTCAATCAATAATTAGGATTCATCAATATCTAAATAGGATACAATTAGTTCATGATAGAATTTAAAGATGAAAAATAAAAGAGAGAAGAAACAAGAAAACTCAAACCATCCATGGAAGATGTGCAGAAATCTCCTCCTTCAATCCTTGATTTCCTACTTCAAATC
>CATKHJ011001289.1:0-14954 GCA_949750685.1 Vernicia montana
CTAGGTTCAATGAACCATGCAAAACATAATTTTCCAATGTTCTTACAATTCCATTTCTGGCACAATTTATTACAGAAATGGTCCACCAACTTTTTACTATTCATAAATCATGGCAAAGGCTAATTGTCTTTTGATCACTATCACATATTATCCATGTGCATATTAGTCATATATACTTATTCATATACACATATACTCATTTCTCATGGAATTTAATCACTTTTCAATAACTCACTACTCATGCAATCACATTCAATTCATATATCAAATCATCATAAAGAATCAATTGAATCTATTTAATCCATACTCATGCAACTCAATTTGTTTATGAACCTAGGATATTATATGAAAATATAATATTGAAGAATACCAATCTAGGCCATTTGGCCTGTATATATGAATAGCTATATATTGCTTAAAAAATTCTAGTAAGTGTATAAATGAATTAATTTTCATATGATAGACTTGTATAAATTAATTGTGAGTAGAGTTATATAAAATTAGGTACTAGAATAGGATATTAGGACAAAATTAGCTTACTTTAAGTATTGAATATTGATGTGCAATGTGTAATTAAATGTAAAATGATTGATATAGAGTCAAAGGATAGTCAAGATAAAGAAGGTGATCGTGAAGTCCACGATAATCCTTTTTGCCTTTGCTAGAATTATAGGAGCGTAGGCGTTGAGATGAGTAAATAATTTATTAGAATGATATGTGCGTTTCCATTTCTTCTAAACTCCTTATAAGCCTTGATACATATGAAAACCTTATTCGTTATTGTTGCTATTGGAATCCTTGATCTTTGAAACCCTAGAGATTTATAAATTTCTTAATTAATTGAACCCAAATTTATTGTTATAAGTTGTTGCTAGGATTTCCCATTGACATTGTTCACTTTATTATTAATATAAAATAATTTATATTTTTTGAATTCACATGATATTGAAATTAACCAATATGCCTATTGTCACTTGAATATTTCAAATGATATTTGATATATGTTATATATGAAATTTCATTTAAAGCAGAAATCCCCAACTGATGTGGGTAACATCAGACCATGTGTACTTGGTAAAACTCGCGAATGGGCTGTAGGCATCTGGATCTTAATTAGGAAGCGTTTAACGGTCATAGCCGTAAGATCTAATTAGTCTTACACTTTATATGTGTTATATGTGAGAGTAAGTAAAGCACAAACCGCTACTCCATTTTTATGTGTGAATATATGAAAAACACTTTGCTTCTAAATTATTGATTTCTGCTAAAAAAGATATATGAGAATTGTAAATACCAAATCATATTGTGATTATTTGATATCGATACCTATTATTATTTGATTCATGCTAAAATATATGAGACCTATAAATGCTATTCTTCAATGAGATTCTTAAATGCCATTTCATAATGAAATTAGTTGATACTAATATCATTACTTATTTATTCCTGCCTGTATATCATGTTAGTAGATTATTTGCTTACTAAGATTATTTCTCACTCAGTGGTTGTTAATATTTTTCTGGTGCTTAGAAGATGAGCGAAGTAATTCTCAAGTTTCTTCTTCGCTTGGGAAGTACTAAGTTAAAGAAGTTATATTGTATTATTTTAATTCCAAATGTTCATGTAATTTGAAGTTGATCTTAGAGCTCCATGGTCGTTTTGGGTATAGAAAATTTTAGATATTCAAATTTTGGTCTATATCTAATGTTTATAATTGATGTATATGATAAGCACTACACTTATATTTAATATGTTCATAAATAATGTTGTATAAAATGAATGATAGATGTGTATGATGAGTTATAAGTTATGAAGTATAAGATATTGTTAATTGAAATTGATGGTATAAGGTGGATGAATAGAAGTGCTAATGTAACATAGAGGTTGCGTATCCTGGGATAGTGCTAAGTGTAGTCGGTACTCTGCCGGATTTTCTTTAAGATATCATAGTAAGTGCGTTCTACGGGTCTTCAGTACCTAGTTGGTTACCGATATCCTAGGATAGTCGCAACTCCTGAGTTGGGTCGTGACAAACTCAATTACCAATTTTGAGGAATTCCCTAAATATAAATGGCATATAATCATAATTCTTTTTGGAAAGCCATATCTGATGGTATACTCAAAAGAAGAAATTACACTATATATGATATAATTAATAAATAATGAACTATAAAATATTTGTTTATCTCCTTTTGGAGATTTACAATAAATATCATTTTATTCTTGATTAGAATTCTCTCCAAAGTCTATCTAAACCTAAGTCATATATGATATGATATGGTTAGATGTCGAAATCTTACTTGTGTTAAGATTTAGAGATGTCTAACTTATTTGATAAGCTAAAATTAGACAATTTGGAAGATAATTCTATAAGAGATAAGGTTTGTTGGATATCTTAAAGTTTGTTTAGGATAATGCTTCTATCTTTTGTAAAACAAATAGTTGTTAGCAAAGATGTTATTTCTTGATAAAACTTTTATTCAAAAAAGTGACATAAATAGAAAGATAGAATGATTAGATGAATGTCATCCAATAGTATCCAACAAAATGATCGAAGCAAATTTGATCAACCTTGTAAAAAGTCTAGAACTAACTAAGTGTCTTATCCGTATAAGCAGTTTAAAAGGTTTAATAGAATGTCTAATCTTTCTGAAAGATATGATTTCCTTTATATGAATGCACAAGAGTTGTACATTCATGATGAAGCATATCATGAGATAGTAAAATATCTAATATTGAGAAAGATATGATTTCCTTCGTATGAATGCACAAGAGTTGTACATTCATGATGAAGCAAATCATGAGATGATTATATTATTTCTATATTCGATATAGCAATACATAAATGATTATGAGTTTAACATATAGATGTCAATAATAGTTTTCTTTCTAATGAAGGAAAACATAATCATGGAATAAATCTAAAGACTTGAGTCTTAAGAAAATTCCAAAGTATGCAAACCTTATCGAACTTTATCATCATAAGATGAGTCCTTAATGTACAAAAGGATAGTGGGAGTATCCTTACTGATAAGTGCATATTTGATTAGATTTTATCCCTTGTTCTTATTGTGATTTTATCATTAAATTGGGTTTAATTTGTTTGTTAAGTGTGTTATCAAATAGTTTGAGGGATTAAGCTAATTTGGAGACCATGGATCAATTTGTTTGGAAATTGCAAAGCTAAGGAGCGAATTCGGTGAATTTTGGGCAAAGAATCAGAGATACAGTAGTGAACACTCCTAGGAACATGGCCATGTTCCAGGGCGTGTTGAATATCTTGCCCCTGTACCTGGGTGTATTGCAACCCATGTTGAAGAGTTGAGTTTTGTAAAAAGACAGACGCCAACACACCTTGGAACATGGGCGTGTTCCAAACCGTGTAAATGAAAGTTACACCTTTAAAAGACTTTAAGAAGAGAAAGAAAAGGGAGGCTTTTTGGAGAGTTTCTCTTCTAGAGAGCTTTTTGAGAAGAAAGAGATGGATCACAGCCGAAATCAAGGTGAAGAAAAAGATCCGATTAGATTTGAAGTGGGTGATTCAAGATCAAAGAGAAGATTTTTAAGAACTTATCTATGGATTGTTTGAGATTTCTTTACCTCATTTCTTGTTCATTGTTTTTTAGATTTACTATGAACTAAACTCTACTTATCTAGATGGGACCCTAGTTTTGATTGTATAGATTGAATGATTGAGTTTTAAGCAAATCAACTTTGGGATGAGTTATATTCATGATTTATAATGATAACATCTGATTGACAATTGCTAGCTTGTTAATTTCATACTTGATTTCTTATTAAAGAGTAGAGATACCCTTGATTGGATCTAATCAATCATGAATATTGGGGATTACTTGGGACACTAGAGATAGGTTTACAAAATCCTTTGGCTCTAATTTCCTTTATCTTAATGCTTTGCCTAATCAATTGAATAAGAAGAAATTCTGTTTAATTTGCTTAGGGAATAGGGGATTAACTCACTTGAGAAAGCTTTAATTCTAATTTTAGGATTGATAACTCGATTCATTGTTCGATTTGATTGATCTCGTAATTCATGAAATACAAGAGGAGTTAGGGGGAGTTTCTATCTAGATATCTAATTCATTAATTACCTCTCATTGATTTTGCTAATTTTCTGCAATTAATTAATATAGTTTAATTTTCAATTTAATTTAATTTTAGTTTTCCTTTGAATTTAATTTACTAGACAATAGTTAACGTTTGAGTTAATAATTATATAGTTTCCCTGTGGGATCGACCTCTTTTTTGCTATATTGCCCAAATGATAGGTGCGCTTGCCTGTAGCTAGGGTATAATAGACTTAGAGTTTATTTAACCTGGTGGAAGTACAAAATCTAACATCACTTACCTTCTAGTTTTGTACATGGATAACACAATGGTTGGGAAAAGTATTAATATGTTTACATTTGTAGAATGATTTTCATTACTTTCTCCATTTAAGACTTGAGATAAGTAATTTACATTCTAGTTAATTTTTATCTATAAAGATAGATTGAAGAGAATATTAATTCTTTCTAAGTCTACATTTGGAAGAAGATGTTGAAGAGTTCAACATGCTAATTCCAAAAGGATTATTTCCTATGATTTACGATATCCACCTTTCGAGGGTTGATTTCCCTAGATACTTAAAGAAAGTATGGTCTAAATTCCTTATAGTTCATCTATAGGAAGTCTAAATTATAAAAGAGTTCTATAATGGGTCGGACATCGAGAATGTTGTTAGTGTGACTAATAGATTCTAATCTAATCCAGGATTAAATCATTGGAAATATAATCAAAATTATCCTAAAGTACTTGAGAAGTACTAAAGATTTAATTTTGATAAATGGAGAACGTTACTACATGGATGATAGAGAGTTTATCATTAGGTTTGTGTTTAACTATGATGAGGTGGCAATTTGCTAGAAAAGTTCTAAGCAAAGTATTGTTATAAACTTCACTACAGTAGTCGTATATTGCTATATAGGATGTTACAATAAAAAGTTGTTTTGGATTTAGCAGTTATGAATTGTTAAAGAGTTTCTCCAGTATGTTATAAGTATCTCTCTACTATAATAATAATGGAGCCTTAGCTTAAGCAAGGGAACTCGAGTCTCACCTGAAATCCATAATACTTCGAAAGGCATTATGATATTATCATATCAATTGTTGGAATAGGGCATTCTAGCCTTGCAGAAAGTAGCATCAACCGTTAACTTGGTAGATCCGTTGACTAAAGTCACAAGATAGTAGCAGTTAGACTTCATCTTGAGAAGATGAGTTTTTGATACTATGGAGAATGGCTCTAAAGCAAATGGGAGATTGATAGCAATATATGCCATAGGAGCCATACACTTGTTATGTAATCAAAGATAATAATCCCCAATAGCATTAAATATATTCTTTATATGAAAGGAGTTTCATATTGTAGAATATAGTCCTTAAGTATTTTGTAAGATGGTCTATTCTTAAGTATTGAGAATATGAGTGACAAACGCTCTCAAACAAATATTTTAAATATGTTCGTGGTCATAGAATTATTGACTGGACATCATTAATCTAAAAGACCATCAGCTTTATTTGTTTTCTATAATCAATATGAGATACTTATGATTATAGAGGCAGTGAGTCTTATGCTGCTTGACATATGATGTCGATACAAATACGTGGATATTCATGGGATGAATAGTCAAACTATGACGTTAGATGATGATAACATAGAGTTTTATTGCTTGTCAACTATTCATAGTTTAGGTTGTAATAATGCATATAATCTTTTGACTTGAGGGATATTATATCTCATGCATACATGGTTAGGATTTATTACTGCTTACATAGACGTGCTATTCATGTACGAATATATGGCGTGTGATAGTTCTAGTTAGTTATGTATGGAGGTAAGTGATCACCAAGATAGAATTTATTACCTTGAGTAAACTAGGTTAAAATCGTATGTTATCTGGTTATTCTTGATACTAAAGCTCTTGGCTAGGACAGACAAATTCACTGGAAAGAATTTCCAGTAAGAATATAATTATATCAAGAATGAGATTCAAGATAATGATATATGATTGAGGCACATTAGGCTTTAACATAAACCATTACCTTAACCGAGATTGGGATCTTTATAATGAAGGGATTCAAGTGCATAATAATTTATGATCAATGGTCCATGTAATATTTAAGTAATTAAATATAAACATTCATTTCTAATTAGGTAGTCGTAATATGCAATGCTAGGCGTCACTCACGATTTATGAGACTAAGTATGAAATGAGGATTTCACATTAGTAGAGAAAAATATTTTCTCATTCTCATTGCTAATTAGACACGAACCTAGAAAGTCACACATCCAATAGTATCCACCTAACAATTATAAAAGGTTTACTATAATAATTAATTAAAGTGTTTAATTAATTGATTAGTGATAATAGAATTAAACTTGTAATTAAATTTACAAGGATCTTAGCATGTCCTGAAGTTTAATTCCATAAAGGTTTGATTTCAATTAAATCTTAATTTGTATTGGATATAAATGGGAAGGATTAAACTGAAAAAGGCTTTGGACCAAATCAAAGAATTAATTTTGGACTTAGTGGAAACCCTAAACACATATGATGTGGTCCAAGCCAATATGTGATATGGAAGAGGCAATTTAGGAGGTTAGAGAAAATTCACTATTCTTAAGCCTATTAGATGGGTTTAGAGTTTAGAGAATTTCCACCAAAGGATAAAAATTATAAAGTCTTCTTTTAGCTAATGGAAATATCAATTAATCCTTGAGAATGGTTAAATGGTCATTTCACCATTTGTAGTAGCAAAATCTAAGATAACTAGTTATCTTTGACTTGGCTACTTCAATTTTCGAGAAGATATATAAACCAAAGAGTTTTATCATCTTCTCTAACTAGAATTATTTGTTATTCATTGATCAATTTTAAGAATGAGGAGTTGAGAGAGTTGAAAGAAAAGAAGAAAAAGTTTTTTCAAATTTTCTTTTAATCTTCGTATTATTTTTCTTAGTTCTTTGTGAAAGAATAATTGTTTGCAATTGAAAAATAGTTTTAGTCCAAAACAATAAAAGAGAAAATAATCTTCCAAAGGATTCTTAAGGGAGAATTTTGAACCAATTTTGGGCCACCAAGAGAGATGTTCAAGAACAACCAAAGAAAGCCAAAGGAAACTTGAAAGGTGAAACTAGGTGTGAATGATCTAGAGGTTCACACTTGGAAAGCTCTTTGGTAAAGAAAGAAGTACTCTTTAAAAGGTAATTAGATTATCACTTCCATCTTTTTTCTTTTCATATGTGTTTTACACAAAAATTAGTTGATTGCTTGTATGGCATTTGGATCTATCTATTAGTGAAGCGAAATTTTTGAAACTTTCAAAATTTTGCCCCACCACCACGCTTCCGCATTCTTTGGCGCCCCATATTCCCTAACAGTATTATAGTTTCTATCACAAGCCTTGGTGGTTTCATTTCTTTCCTTCTGATCCCGAAGACTTGCTTTCTTTAAGAACCCAACTCTTCTATGCCTTCAGCTCCAACAAGTTACTAATAGTAGGTGGTTCCTTATCCTTCTCTAATGTTCCTTCTACTGCTCCCCCTAAGGTATATCAATACTGGTTCAAGTCATTCCTTCCTTAGATATACCTAAGATGTCTTTACTAAAGGACATTGTAACTAGGAACACAGTTGAGATGTTGGCCGAAAAAGACTATTCTTCTTCTTGCCAAATTTTAGAAATCACTTCATAAGAAAAGAATGCCTTCAGAGCTTAGTGGTCTAGAATTTTCAGGAAAATTGTGCATGATTCTCTCCATGAGATGGTTACTGGTATGTATTATCTTTATTTTATTTTATTAGTGGCCTTTAGGTCTACTGTATTTTCTTTTACATACTCATTTTATTCTCTTTTTCAGATATGTCTCGACCACCACCATCTTCTAAGCCCAAGAAGAGACAAAAAATATCACATGCCTCTTTTAACGAAGGAAAAGCTCCGGTTGATATCTTTAATGCAAGAAAAACTTCAAAATTACCTGTTTCCAAGCCACCCAAGCAGGTCAAATTGGTGACCCCTCTTTCTGCCATAAGGAGATCTAACAGGACACAACTTAAGAGCAAATTTTTCAACACTGATAAAGATCATGTTCATGTTTATGATCCAAGTTCCACCTCTTTTGAAGATGATAAATAAGAAGAGGATGAGAAGACTACTGATGCAACTTTGGAGAAGCTTTCTCATTATTACTCCTCTGTTTATGATGATATCCATCCTTCACCATCGGAATCTAACCCTTCTTCTCCAGCTACTTCTAGCAGTTCTTAGGAAGTTGGTGATTATGATAACATTGATATTCAAGAAATGGAAAATGAAGCATCTCCACACAATGAGCCTGTGATTCCTCCACCACCAGAGGTAAACTCTTTTTCTTATTTCACTTAAACTTTATAAAATTTATCTCTTAATGAATTTCTTTATGTTTGATCTAGGCTTTTGATCTTTCTTCCCATTATAATGATCCTCGGAGTGGATTGGATTTTTCCTTCTTGACTAGAGCCACTTCAAGTACTAGTTCTACCGCATCTTTATCTTCTGAAGCTTCCATCAAGTCTACTAGAACCAATCTTCAACATCTTATGGGTTTGGATTTGCTAAGCCTCAACAAAGATCAACATGTAGTTGTGCAGTCTTCTCTTTCTATTCTTCAGGCTATAGCAAGCACTCCAGAAGATGCCCAGAAGATGCTTCTTTTCTTGGTGGTATTCTTTTAGAGGTAAAATTCATGTTTGGGGTGGCTAAGTCTCATAGTACATCTATTTCTAGCCTTTTAGAGAAACTTTCTTCCTTCTCCACTCGGAAGCTCCAGTATGATGCCTTAACAATTGAAGCTTGCAAATCCAAGATAGATCTTCAAACTCTTTCAGCTTCTTACCAACAGGAATATGACATACTGTAAAAACTCAAGGCCGAAGTGCTTACTAGGGAGACTCAGCTTGTAATACCTTGAATTTCAATTATGACATTAATTAAATTTTTGGGTATTTTATTTATTAATTTTAATAAATATTCTAATTGGTAAAATTCTAAGAAAAATTTTAAAACATTATTAATTATTGTTATTTTATAAAGTATTATTGTATTTGTAAAGTGCTATTATATTGATTTATTAATTGTTAATTATTTAATTATTATTAGTATTAATATTTTATTTATTGATATTTATCAAAGTTTAAATTGACAAGAAATACCAAAGCAATATTATTGGACATTATAAATTCATTATTATTATTAGTATTTTATTATTATTTAGTGTTAAAAATAAAAATAAAAATAAACATTTTCTATAAATACAGCAGTTGATTGGTCCTAATGCCAATAAGTGTTGGTTGTGTCGGGCAAACGGGGGACAAAACTGAGAGAGAGAGAGAGAGAGAGAGAGAGAGAGAGAGAGAGAGAGAGAGAGAGAGAGAGAGAGAGGGCAGAGCTTCTGCCCAGCCATCCGCTGTTGTCCAGTCACCGGAACTGTGCACGCGCCACAATAAGAGACAGAGGAGCTATTGATTTGTCCGACGATACAAGGCTCACCGCCAGACTTCATTAGACGCTGCCACACGCACCGTCCGAACTTGCCGCCGATGAGGATCTTCTGAGCTTCATTCCTTTCGACCTCATTTTCTGGAGATTTTGGTACAGTTGGACTCCTTATCTTCCTAGCTTTCTTTTGATACCTCTTTTGTGAATTTTGGACTGACTTGGTTTTTGGCCGGAATCCAGCGACGTCAGGACTGCCGGTGTAGTTTTTCAGCTTACTCCGATAAGTGGAAGGAAGTGTTGGATATTTTTGGATATCTTATTCTGAGACAAGTTCATGGATACCCATTTCACTGTAAACCATCACCGACATAATTTTTTGGTGACTTTTCGATGACTTTTCCGGCAAATCTACGGTAAGTGATGATCGACCTTCCAAATTCATTTCAAATGATTATTCTGATTTTAGAACATGATAGTTTAATATGATTGAGTAATAAATCAAGTTAGTAATGATTATAATGCAAGATTTATTAAGTTTGGATCTATAGAAACCCTAAGTATAGGAACCCAAGAACACAGTTAATAATTAAATTTAGGATTTTATTGTAGGCAAGTGAACCAAAAATTGTTGAATCTTATTCAGATTGAGGTGATTGGAATTGATTGGAGAAATTAGCAAAGTGAGGTGATTTATGAAATATGTCAATGCATGGTAAACCACCATAAATTGCTTTGTTGCATTATTCTATTGATATAATCCTTCTAAATGATTTATATTGTTTTATAATTATTATTGATATTATTGCCATTGTTATTGATCATTGAATCCATTATTGTTATATAGCCACATCATTTTATTGATAATAAACTTTCTATTGAATATGATATTATTAATTATTGAAAGACCATTGGGTTTATATATTGTTATTGTTCCTACCGAGCCATGACCGAACCATAGACCATATTTGTGACAAAACGCTTATACTAATGGGGGATAATCCATTAAGCCATGTGCATCAATGACTCAACTAATAGTGTCTAATTTATCAGTGTCCTACCTAGAGAAGACTATGTACTATAGGCGTATGCTCGACCAAACATGCGTTAAAGGGAGAAGTTACTACCCTTATTGATTATTATGGATACATATGGGGATGGTGGTTTTGTTCCTCCCATATGTATTCCACCATTGATATTGATTGATATTGCTCTGTCTTAATGTATTGTTTTGGTGCCATTTCTTTTAGGCATGAATATGTTATTATTTTAACCCATTGAATTGTTATATGATATATTCTTTCATGCAACCCCTAGGTATTGGTATATTTCATAATTCACTGAGTTGAAGGGTCACCCCTTTTCATTGTGATTTTTTAGGTGCTAGAGTAGAAGAGGCTAAAGTAAGAGAAGATTGAGCTTACTGCTTTTCTTTCCTCTACAAGAAGCTATCCCTGATGTAAAATTTTTAAATTGCTTTATGGTGTGTTGTTATGTTATTACTCTAGACACTCCATAGTATGATTGGACTTAGATATTAGTTTACTTATTTTATTAAGACATATTGGAATTGTATTATAAATAGATTATTCTGATTATTATGTGATAGAATGAATGTATTGGACTGGAAATGTTATATATATTGATTCGGGAAATTTATTAAAATTATTGGGTTGTACGGGTGGTTGGTGATCTTAAACCTACCCATGCCCTAAGATCGTCACACCATTGGAGTCGGGGTGTGACACAACTTTTGGAGATTCTCAATGAGGGTAAGAAGCTAAAATCTCTTTGTGATTCTACTACTGATAGAGTTTCTGTTGAAGGTGTAGCTTTGAAGTCTGAGTATCCATTAATCCAATCATATAACAAAGAGCTTGAAGCTGTATACAACACTAAAGATGCACATTGCCGAAAATGAAGCGAGATGAGATCTTCTTTGTTTATTTGGTTTAGCCTTTAGTTTCTTAGGTAAATTTCTTTGTACTTATGAATTGTTGGCTATATTTGATTTTGGATTAAGGATGATATTTGATAGAGGTTGAGCCTCTATATGATTTGAATTTTTTACTTTGAGAAATGGTATAGAGTCTGAGCCTCCATTTTCATGCAGCCACTCCACTCATCACTTTCACAGATTCACCACAGCCATACCACTCATTATTTATTGTCTTGTTAACTTCTTATTTGATAATAGCTGAATTCAAGATTAGTGGAATAACATATGGATTAGAGATTAGGAAAAATAGGAAACAGAGCTTTAGAAAGTGGCCATCAGGCCTACCTCTTTTATTATCTTAGATTTCAGTCGCTATATAGCCTACTTACATGGAAAAAAAAAACAAAAGCAAATACAAATGGCCACGTGAATGAATGGCCTTACATATATTATTAAGTCATAAAAATACATGAAAACTTCAAGAACTCCAGAAACCTAACCTAATTGTCACATCCCACTTTTGGAATATGACAGTCCTAGGGTATAGGAAGACGTAAAATCATCGAAAACCCGTAGAACCCAATTAACATCCAACTTTACTAAAATTTGATAGAGTGCCGGCTATATACATAACACTACCCCAGAATCACAACCTGCAAATAAACAATACTTCCAACGTTTCCCCATTATATCCTCAACATCAATTGCAAATCACAAGTCTCCAATATTCAATATTCATACACACACATATCACATTCATATATAAATGTTATATATAATAAACATACCTAAGTTTCCCACAACTCTTATATTACATATTATACTCTACAATCCAAATTGTCCATGGAGCATCTAGATATATACAAATATCCATAACATATGAACATATATATATAATATACACAAAATAACATTTTTACTTCCACTACACAACAAGTTTCAAGCAGAGCAAGTACTTGAGCTTTCACTTGCTACGCATTTAACTTCCTATTAAAACAATTGGGGAATACGGGTGAGTATAAAACCCAGTGAGTAAGAAATATACTATCATACTTTGCTAGGCTAGGTGATCAATGATACTTCACAAGGACGATACTAGTTATACTTTTTAAAATATACTCTAAATATTGATCTCATGATTAAACAATGGTTGAAAACAAAACTCATATTTTGCAAATTCATTTTAGGAATTAAAATTCAAGAAGTAATTCATAAAAACTTCATATAGATTCATAATAAAATTAACTCATTATCTAGTAATATATGGTGCATAAAAAATTCTCATAATCCTGTAATTCATAACTTGTATTTTAAAAATATAAACTCACCTGTAATCAAAGAATATATATATATATATATATATATATATCATAGTAAATCATGTAAAAACTGAGAACAAAAATCGGCTTGTAATCTCGTTATAGGCTTGTTGTAATTCTCGTGATAGCTCGTAATAAATATGAGGTTGATCAGGTCCTATGGCTAGGAATTTATACTCTTCCCAGCAGGAGTTTGGATGTTATACCCCATCCATGGGTACAATGTGCACAATGTCTGATGATTTACCCCTCATTAGTTAGGAGATTTTTGCTCACAAAATCCCAAAGATATCTTATGATAAAATCATTAGAATTCTCATAATAAATTTGCAAACATCAAATAAGCTCATAATACGATTTCAATACTCATAATAATCTCGTGATAGCACCAAATCAATCTTGTAATAAATACTAGAAATAAATACATTTCAATACTCGTAATATACAAAATACTTTAGTAAATTTATAATCTCATAATGAAATATTTTAGTAAAATATCTAATTCTCACAAATAAATATCAAATACATATAATACCACATAGATAAAATAAAAATGTAAATCTTGATAAAACTTTGGGCTTGTTATGGTCATATAAATCATGTATCAAATATTTGGAAGAATAACAATTATGGAAACTCAATAGAACTCATGACCAATATGATTTCTAGTCACAAGAAAATACATTATTAGGATGGTCAATAAAGAACATAACTTTATAATTCAAATAGCAATTAATAATAACATATTAACTACTCACATTTTATGCAACTTCACTAAGCACTTATCTCCCTTGACTTGAATCAAGGATGTCCTTTAACCCCTTGGTTCTCTCCTCCTTGATGTCCTCCTTGAACCTCTATGCATAACCAATACACAAATAACTCATCGATTCTAAACAACAATACTAAAACACTTAAACTTTACATTCTGTCTATGAATTCACCACTGACCCAGCAGCCTTGTCACTGCCACAAATTGAGATACACTACTCCAATTGCAATAATTATTTTTGAATTATAAAATAGATACATAAGGCAATAACATATCAAAAAATTAGCTCATTTGGAGTTCTATACCATTCGTGGGAAGCTTTTAAAGCCTACTCTATCCCAATGCAGGGGACAGACTGACCTTTTCTTAATTTTGCTACTGCTACTCACAATACCTAAGCTCAATGACTAAGCCCTTTAACTAGATAAAATTATACATATAAAGGATCAATTCATTAGTTTAGAGCTTGGTCATAATCTATCTCTAAGGCCTATTAAACTACTTCTCAAGTTATGTGTCTCCATTGACTCTGCATATAGAGACAATCCTAATGCAGGCTCCGTAACTACCAAAATACTAGAAATTTTGATAAGTGCTTAATTGAATACATTTTACCCTATTGTTCTTAATGTATTTTATCCTTAAATTGAGTTTGATTTGTTTGTTTAGTGTTTTTCCAGAATTCTTTTATGTTTTAGGAGGCATGGATCGATCTATTAAGAAACTACGAAGCCAATAAGCGAAAACAGAAGAAAACAGGCAAAGGATTGAAGATCATCCCTTTGCCATGGCCAGAGCCACGCTTGTGGGATTGGGCGTGGCCTAAGAAATCAGCTCCAGTAGCCAGTCACGGGCTGACTCACGGCCATGTCTTAGGCAGAGAGCACAAAAAATTTATCAGCTATATAAAGCTATGAGCAAAAGAAGAATGGAAGTTTTGGGGAAACCTAGGGAAAACCGTAGCCGTGCGGTTGGGAATTTTTAGGTTCCCTTAGTTTGTAGAAAGTTCAGGACTTTTATTTTAGAGAGATTGAAGGTGTAAATCAAGATAAAGACCCATCTTTGTATAGATTTGAAGCTGGAAATCAAGGATTGAAGAGGGGATTTCTTCAACATCATCCATGGATGGTTTGAGATTCCTTATTTCTTCTTTCTTTTATTTATTATCTTTCAATTCTATTATGAACTAATTATTTTCTATCTAGATATTGATGAACCCTAGTTTTTGATTGTATGGATTGAACAATATAAGATTTGATTAATTCATCTTTGATTGTCTTATTTCTATGATAAATCTTATTATTCTAATTGGCAATTGCTAGCTTGTTGATTAGATATTGTTTCCATGTTAAATGAGTAGAGATACCTTAATATGGATTGATCAC
>CATKHJ011001400.1:0-12944 GCA_949750685.1 Vernicia montana
AGATTAATAAAATTGGAGTCAAATTGGGTTTTTCCTTAATTTTTCCATTTAAAATAAATTAGGGTGGCGACTCCCGAATCCTTTTCAAAATCAAATCAATCTTCCGAGGCGATAGCCGCTTCCAATCGTGAGCACCAAAACCCGTTCCTTAACCTCCCTTAAAAATCTCTCTCGCCTTTCCTTAAGGCATTTTCCCCCACGAGCGAAGGGAGGGGCGTTCGGGCGAGGCCTCACAGATCGCTAGTGGATTGATCTCCTTTCCACTTTGTCACTTCACTTTCACATTGCATTTTAGTTCACATGTATCATTTAGAGTACATTCAATGTTTCATTCATATAATTATTACACTAGTATATGCTTACACATACTAGTTCTTTTATATTCACAACACACATTTATTTATATCATACTAGATGATGAGAATTTAGTCATATATGGATAACGTGAAACTATCTTAATGATGGACTGTAATTAACGATTAGGAATCCTATGCTCCATAGTTCAACTTATATACTATGACTGTTAAATTAATATGTTTATACTAGACTTAAAGTTTGCTCTGATACCATCTCTATCACACCCCAACTTCTGAAGTGTGACGGTCCTAGGGCATAGGGAGACGTAAGATCACCTAAATCCGTAGAACTCCTATTCTATATTGTAACAAGCATTTTATACAATGAACATATTACCTGGATCGTAACCTATAATCCCATATTCATATACTCTTTACATATCAATAGGGTATCCAAAGTATACCTTATATATACCAAAAGGATACCCAACATATATCATATGCATACCACTTGTATACTCAGCATATACTTATACAATTAACAACCACTAAAAGAGTGAGACAAACTCAGTAAGAATGTAATATCTTAATATACTATGCCGGCTAAAATATGTATATTAGAAATAAGAATTTAAATTCAATTGGGTATCAATAAAAGGTTTTTCTTTTTGGTAGTTAATAAATATTTTAAATGATACAATGATATCAATGATATTTATATCAATGAAGGATTAATAATCAATGGGATTATCATTTAATATCACTTTAGCATAAATCAAAGATTTGGAAGCGGTGAGCTTCCCACTAATAATTAAATAGAGTGGTAGCTAATGCCTTGCTCACTCACACTGATCAATGAGTGCAAGACTGATAAGGTCTTACGGCTAGGACCCCCTTCCTCGCTGGGCGGATATACTATACCTATCTGATGGGCCTTCTTACCATGTGTACATGACTAATGTATAACCCCACATTAGTTGGAGATTTCTGCTTATAAAGAATATCATCTAATAAGAGTTTATAAAATATGAATAGTAAATGATATGCATTTGTAATGTAGTATCAATGGGGTTCTTACGAATTCAATAATGGTTTCAAATGAACCTTAGGATGTTCAATTGAATCAATGGTTTAATAGTTGAGCCGAAGACCATCAATAGAGTCACAGAAGGCTAAAAGCCATCAATAAATAATAATTAGGCCGAAGGCCAACAATGAATGGCAATTAAGCCGAAGGCCAACAAGTATAGTCTTAGCGCAAGGATTTGAAAGACAAAGGTTGTATAAGGTTCACATTAAGGGTTGCTAGGACTTTCAGTAAAATATGCATACATATCAATTTAATGTTGACTCAAGGGCAAATGCCCATATCATATTAAAATATTACATACTCACATCAACTCTTTAACTCCTAATGCAAGCTCTTAATACTTTAGTAATGGTGCTCCTTGGTCTACGGAACACTTTCTCATCTTTCCATTTGGTCTTACATTGAACCATACCATTCACGTTATTCAATCAAGTACCATTAAACACTTTGCCAACTTGACTATTCCAATCATAACTCTAATACTACTAAATCTACATCTAAGACATACCAACCATTTAATATCAATTTAAGTTATCACACATAGCATACATATATACATATTACCATTTAAAGTATATTCATATTCAATATCATGTAATGGCCGAATGAGTTAGGGTGGAAACCCTAACACATGTGTTTTGTTCTTATAAATCCCAACTCAATTAAATTAGTTTAACTTATATACAATTCATACATGTAGTCAAGTAAAATTTGAAAAGTTAAACTCTAATCTTTTTAGGGTAGCCGAATGGGTCATCTCTAAAATTCAAAATTATAACTCTAGTTCGAGTTAATTAATTCAACCTTCATCATTTACACATAACAGTTAATGAGATTCTTACACTTATTAAATTTTTATAAGTCAAACTCATTACTTAGTATGTAGGCTGAATAGATTTAGAGTGTGAATCCAAGCTTTTATTCTTAGTTCACACAATTTAAAGCAATACCCATTATCCTTATTCATTTATGGCCGGATTACTATATTACTAAAAATAAAACAAAATTATTTATATTTTAGTTATCCATGGCCGAACACTAAGAGGAAAGCTAGAATTTTTATTTCAATTCAACACCATTTAAAATCAAGAATCATCATTCATATTCACACAGAAGTTCATTCCAAACAAAAATTTAGTTCATTGATTCATAAAGATTTACCAAGTTCAAGTTCAAGTTCAAATATTCATTTTATTAGATCAAAGCTAAATCAAGGTAAGAACTTTAATCTTATTCTTGATTTGGTCGATTAGGGTACTTTAGGATTTAGGGAAAAATAAAATTAAAGCTTTCTAATTTCACTTGGGTTTCTTCAAGATTTATTTATTTATATAATTTTTAACAAATGGGTTTTCATATATGAAAATTTAAAATCATTCCTTACAAAGTGGTGATAAAACCGAATGGAAAAAGAAAAGGAGATCTACATCATGATAGTCCATTTCCAAATCAAAATTCTATTCTCATTCTCATCACGTGAAGTTACTAAACCAAGGAAAATAAAAGAAAAATTTTCTATCCTTCACTGGAAGGAGTGGCCGAGATATACCAAGCATGAATAATGAACACTTAAGGAAATCAAAGCATATGTTTTATATTCATAAAATTAGAGAGGAAGAGTTAAAAAGCTTACCTAAAAAAAAAACAATTTCGCTCTAATTCCTTTGAGGTCGCCGAAATGAAGGAGAGTTGAGAGAGTTTTCTATGCTTCGGAGAATGATGAATGAGTGGAAGGATGAGAGGGATTGGATAATTAAAAGTGGTTATTTTACTAATGAAGGGTGGAGATTAAACTTACTAAATCCAAGGGTTGAAATCATTCCCTTCCTTTGGAAGGGGTTGAATATTAATTAAAAAAATCAAATCAAAATAAAGTAAATAAATAAAAATTTTAAAGGAATGATGGATGTGGGATCCATGATCCACTTCTCTACACCAATACAACAAAATAACCTAATAATATTTTAAACAAAATTTTCCCTTTTTTTTTTTTTATTTTTTTTATTTTTTTTAATTTTCGACCCAACTTGAAAATATGGGGTGGGACACACATTCCATGCACATTTATTTAAATTTATTTTACATACTAAGCAATTTATGCTATTATGTTTCCTAACTTTAATTTAGCACATAAAAGTACATCAATTCACATTAATTTTTTATTTTTAAATTTAATTAAATTAATAAAATTATTAAGCAATCACATACATACTAAAATCATTTTTTTTTTTGGCACGCTGTATACACTGTAACAAACAGTTGGCTACCTCATTTGATGAACCTTAGGTTTCAACTCTAAGCATTCAAATAAGTCATATTTGAGGTAGTAAAGCCTAGGTATTACACCTAGACTTTAGGTCATAGAACTCTTTATCTTTTAATTTTCTTTTATTTTATGAGCATCTTGTATTTCATTAAATTTTAATTAAATTTGAATGAAATTTCTTTAAAATTTGACTTCCTTGATGCATTTTATCTATGTGCTTTCCTTCATTTATTTTTCCTTAATTATCTTTGTGATGATTAATATTCACACTTCCTTTTATCTTTTGTTCCCCTTTAAATAGTTTTACTTAGTCATTATCTATTTACCTTTAACTATCTCTTTTTCATCTTGCCAAAGGGAGAGAAGTATAATGAATTTGATATGTTATTTGACTAAGGGGGAGCAAAAACAAATTTATTTGACTGAAGGGGAGCAAAAATAAATTTATTTTATTAAGGGGGAGAAAATAAAATTTTTCTTAAAAATTTAAATGGATCATCTTTTAAGCGGGAGCCTTATATTTCATTTACTTTATGTTATTTTTATCTCAAAATTCAATTTAATTGTCAAAATCAAAAAGGGGGAGACTGTTGATCTAAATTGGGTTTTTCAATTTAGTCAATCTCTATTTTGATCTATTTTGATCTTGACAATCGAATTGAATAGTTCTAATATTTCATCTAAGTGTATTTTGACAGATAAAATGCTTTAGGAAAACTTGGAATTCATGAACTTAGAAAAATCACTAAGTATTTTGTTGGACTCGTAATTTGCGCCCGCAACCAAGTTGTCGCGACCGCAATACAACTATAAGCCTAATTTGCACATTTTACACAGAGAGGTTCGCGGTCATTGTAGCGACTGCAATTCTAAGCGCGAAAGACAAATCGCGACAGTGACCTGACTATTGCAATTGCGATATTCATAAGCCTGAAAAGAGTCCCAACGGTAACATTAGCAGCGAACAAAAATTTGCCATATGGCACTAGCCGTTAGACACATATGAATGTAGCAACCAAGAAATCCTTGTAGCGATCGCTATATGCATATCGCAACCACAATATAGTGATGGCGACCGCGACTCTTGTCTAATAGAGCATTTAATGCAAATTTTCTAGCTGTTGAAGAGAGATTTAGTTGAAGATATTTGTAACAGCTCTTTTGATGGAGGGAAACTATAAATACCCCCATCAAGAGACTTCAAGATCATCTAACTACTTCTGTAATAACCAAACTCTTACAAATTTAATTCTTAAGCTTTCAATTTTTCATTTAACACTTTGTGTGTTTATTGTAAGAGCATTCATTGCTCAAGGGTTTAGTGCTAGCCATTAAACACTATCTAGGTTGGAGAGTGATCCTTTGTAAAATCTCTTATTGGATTTGAGTGTTAGCTTTAGTGAAAACACTTGTGAGGTTTTGAGTGTGAGCCTATTGAAAAATACTTGTAAAGTTTGGTGTGAGCTTAAACATTAAGTTGAGAGTGAACTTGTCAAAACTCCATTGATAGTGAAATATCCAAGGGGTGATTGGGGAGTGGATGTAGGATTGGTTACACTATAAATTCCTTGTGTTCTTTCTATTTCTTCCTTTTTTACTCCATCAAATTTTTAATTACCCACCAATTCAAACCCCCTTCTTGGTTCTTATTGGGCAACACAAGTAATACAAGAAATGTTATCATAGCATAGGGAAAGAAAAATGAATTACAAAAATCATAAAACTAAAATCAAATGATAAATTACCAGAGCAGTAAGAGGAAGAAAGATGAAGAGAAATTGTATACCTGTTTTAGCAGAAAGATTTCTATAATAAGGAAATGATCAACAATGCTACGAAAAATACCAAATTCTGCCAAATAAAGAAAAGAAACAAAAGAGAGTGGCAAAGAGAGCTTAGATAGAGGGAACTGGATTTTAAATTGTGAGAGAGAGTATGAAGAGAGTGAGTGTAAGAGCAGATTTAGGGCGAAATGACATCGTTTTGGGTGTCTTTTAATTTCAAAAAAGAAAAAAAAGAAATCAGACTCGTTTCACCCTGCCAATCCGTGGTCGATTTGGCCGGGTGATTAGATTTTTACTGATTTTGACATAAATCGAGCATTATGGGTGATCCGATCTGGCCTATGGTTCGGCTTTTGATTTTTCGATTAAATCGATTGGGCTAGACCGAGTTTGACAACCATGTCCATAACTCAACACATACAAAAGAAAAACTTGCTTTAGACTTCTAATCTTAGCTTAGGTACAACTATCCAACTCGTCTACTACTTATTCTTATCTTGAAATCAAATAGAAAAGCTTAAATTAAACTTACCTTATCAATAGAGCTCTTAAAGAAGAAGGGAAAACTCTTATGCAACTATCTTTGATCTTAAACTTCCTTAGCAAATTCTTGAAAAAGAACAACCATAGATGCTCTAAAATTTTAAAGAAAATGATGGGGGACTTGCTTTTGGCTTAAACTATATATATATATAGGGTGGTATATGAGAGTGCATTTACTGCACACTTATCCATTTAGCTCTCTTATTGCCGGCCACCTCTTCCTTTGGTTTTAAATTTTTTTTATTTAGTTTATTTATCATTTTGCCCTTCCTAACCTCTTTCCTTTCTTTTCATCCATTCCTTTCATTTTTAGGCAAACCCTAATAACCATTTAAGCATTAAACCCTCATTTAATCTACCTTTAATTATTTTAATGTCATTACAATTTACCTTTCATTACATTCTCCTTTAACAACTTCAAAATGGATATACATTCCTTCATTTATTACCATTACTTATTTAGAATCCATCTTAGATTATGAATTATTCTACCAAGACATCTAGGCTTTCCTATTCTCATTTACATATCATATTCTCATACACATATTAATGGATTTAAATCATATAGTCAATATTAATCTAGGCACATTTCATATTAGTTAACACATATAACTCATGCAATATAGGAAATAGCCATCAATTAACATACTAGGTACATCTCACTTAGCACAACCCTAACCTTGATCATCCATATAGCTCTTGGAACTCTCTAAACATTTATAAGTTCACTCATTTCCTTCTCAAACAACCCTCTAATGATCAACCAAGCACTTATCCTTAGGCCACTTGCATCTCATTCATTAGAGTCTTCACAACTCAATCCATTACAGCATTTGAAATTTATTTAGTTTGAATGTGAAAAATTTCCACATATACACTTAATAAGGAAATTGATGCACCTAACTAACACAACTTAGATATATTAGTTAAGCACTTGGCATACATAATGCATATAGACTTTGGATGGGGTATTACATTTATCACAATCATAGTCCTTAAGTAACTTTATCCATCTTCACTGTCTAAGATTTAAATCCTTTCGGTGGAATATACATTTCAAACTTTTGTGATCCGTGTATATCTGACATTTCTCCCCATATAGGTAGTGTCTCTAAATTTTCAGAGCAAAAACCACCACTGCCATCTTAAGATCATGGGTTGGGTAATTCAACTCATGCTTCCTCAACTATCTTAAAACATACGCAATCACCTTGCCATTTAGCATCAACACACAACCAAGTCTTATTCGTGAGGCATCATAATAGATTGTCAATCTCCCTTCGCCTGAAGGTAAAGCTAAAACATCTGCCGAAGTGAGATATGTCTTGAGCCTTTAGAAGTTCTCCTCGCATTCGTCTGACCATTGAAATTTTACTTGTCTCTAAGTGAGTTTGGTCAAAGGGGCTGTATGCTCGAAAAACTCTTAACAAATCTTCTATAATACCCTGCCAAGCCCAAGAAACTTCTTATTTCAATCACACTGATGGGGCAAGACCAATCTAAAAAGGCTTTTATCTTTTTCAAATCCACTTGGAGTCCTTCCTTATTAATCACATGCCCCAAAAAACTAACACTATCGAGCCAACACTTAGAAAGCTTGGCATACATTTAATATTCTCTTAAAGTTTGCAGTATCAAGTGAAGATGCTCTTTGTACTATTCCCTACTCTTCAAATACACCATGTCATCTATAAACATAATGACAAACTTGTCCAAAAAGGTTCTGAATACTTTATTCAATAAATCCATGAAAGCGGCTGATGTATTCATTAGTCTGAAGGGTAGTACTAGAAACTCATAGTGTCCATATCAAGTTCGGAATGTTGTTTTAGGTATGTCCTCCTTCCTGATCCTCAAATGGTGATAGCCCGATCTCAAATCTATCTTTGAGAATTGGCTTGTTCCTTATAGCTAGTCAAATAGATCATCAACCCAAGGAAGGGGATACTTGTTCCGATAGTTACCTTGTTGAGCTATTTATAGTCAATGCACAATCTCATAGAGCTGTCCTTCTTCTTTGCAAATAGTACTGGCACACCCCAAGGTGAGCTTATAGGTTGAATGAGCCCTTTATCTAAACATTCTTGTAATTGTTCTTTTAATTCTTTTAATTTTACTAGTTCCATTCGATAAGGAGGCATGAAGATCGGATTCATCCCTGGTAGTACCTCAACATTGAATTCAATTTCTCTTTCTGGTGGTAATCTAGGAAACTCTTCAGGAAATACTTCTGGATATTCATTAACAAATTCCAATCCCTTTACCTCGTACTCAATATCCTTGACATAGGCCAAATACCCTTGGCATCCTCTTTGTAATAATCTTTTTACCCTGATGGCAGATATCAGATTATAAGGTACGGTACCTCACTCTTTTCCCCTTAATACTCAAACTCATTCCCTAAAGGCAACTTAAATACAATTCTCTTTCCTCAGCAATCTATGGTAGTATAGTGCTTGGACAACCAGTCTATGCCCAAAATAATGCCAAATTCCAACACTAGTAGTTCCATTAAGTCTACCTCGAACTCTTTATCATTTATGTTTACCATATACGAGAAGAAAACACTCTGGACTTCTATATCCTATTCTAATGGCGTAGATACAACTAATAGGTTCTCCAATAGTTTGCTTGCCATTGGTAACTTCTTTGCAAAATGATAGGATATAAAGGAATGGGTAGCTCCTGAGTCAAAAAGTACCTTAGCATTAACTGTTTAGATAAAGAGTATACATGTTGCTACTATGTTCGAGGCCTATGCCTTCTTGTTGGGTTAGAGCGAAGACTTTCCCTCATCCTCGTACCATAGGAGTTTGTCCTGAAACTTGACCTATTCCACAACTAACCTCGTTAGCTCTTCCCATACTTCCTCGTCCAACTTGCATTCCACTATTTCCACCTCTTTCCATATGGATTGTAGACTAGGAAGCTTGGGGTCTTCCAGCTAGTATGGTTTATGGATAGTCCTTCATAAAGTGTCCTGCTTGTCAACCAAAAAAGCACTTATTTCTCTCAAGCACTGACCTTGGTGCGGCTTACCACAAAAAGAGCATTGAGGAGCTGAAGTCCTCGGAGGTGTCAAATTTGCTATGCCAAGGCTGATCTAAGAAGTAGATCGAGGCGGAATTGGCCTTAATTGGGACCTCCATGTCTGTCCCCAAGAATTGACCTGAGGGGTGGACTGACAAGAAATGTCCATACTACTTACTCTATCATTATGCAGACCCGACTCAAATGAACTTGCCATTTTGTCCTTCTTTTGTTACTCTTTGTCTACCTTTACTTCCATCTCCCAGTTCTTAATTACCCTTTCCTTGTCCATTGTCTTAGAGAAGGATTTGAATTCATAGGCAACCATTACTCTAAATAGAGGTGCCATTAACCCTCTTCGAAAGCGTTGAATCTAAGTTGCTTTATTAGGCACTAGGGCTTTGGCGAACTTGCTCAATTGACTAATCTTATTTGCATATTCAGATATAGACATGTCTAGAGTTTGTACTAACCTTTCAAACTCCATTGCCCTTGCCTCCCTTACACTTTCTGGGAGGAATTTATTAACCACTAACTCCTTGAATTGCTCCTAGGTGATTTCCTCATTGTTCTAAAGTAACTCAAACATGTTTCGCTTAAACCAATTTTTTGCGTCACTTTTCATAAGGTGACTAACAAATTCCACGGCTCTCTTATCCGATATTCTTAAGATTTGGGCCTTATCCTCTATCTCTTCTAGGAAATCTGTAAGGTCTATGTCACCCTTGTACTCTGAAGGCTTGAGCTTCAAGAACTTCTCAAAAGATACATCCTCGACTAGAGGTACAATTTATGGTTACTGGGGAGCAACTAGAGGAGCATCTGGGGCAACAGGGGTAGGAGGAATGAGTTGTTACCTCTGCTAAGCTACGAACTCAGCCAGTATCTCATAGTTCCTCTAGAGTTGCTCTAATCTGTGCCATAGTGGCTGCATCAACTGGAGGTGCAGGTGGAGGAACCATATTCTCCCCTACTCTTCCAATAAAATTCTCGTCAGGTGGAATATCTCATCTACGATGGCCTCGTCCTCGTCCATATCAAGGAGGAATTTCATTACTGAATAAACAAAGAGAATTCAGACTTTTAGCACAATGATACACTGATCTATGGCCAACGAAAATAAAACATTTATGAGAAGGAATCCTAGGCTTCGTAGTTTCCCCTAGCCATGTACTTTTAAAGTAGAACACCTATAAAGTCCACTGTACTCCTATTACCCACCTGAAATCAAACTTAGCCTCTGATGCCACTTGTCACACCCTAAATCCCAATGATATAACAGTCCTAGGGTATGGGTAGGTTTAAGGAAACCAAACACCCGTAGAACCCATATCATTTTAACAAATCTATATTATGTATTATTCCATATCATTATCGAATATTAAAGAAAACATACTAATCCATCAATAAAAATAAATGTAAACTATTTATATATATCACCATTAGTTCTACGAAACAGCTAATATTGGATTTAAATCTGTTCAATTGTATAACAAATTAATAATTCTTTAACTTATACATTTTTAGTGGCTTCGAAGAGAAGGAATTTCAAAACTCAGTATACTCTATTCCTATCCTCTTCTACTCGACCATTTGAAACCACAGACAAAGGGGGAAGTCGTCAATTCAATAAATCAAGAATTGCATGAATATAAGGGATATTCTTGAATATACAGGATTTTGCATAAATATGTGAACATAATTTAATAATGTAAATAATTAACTGTTTACATGTACAAGAAAATAAACACGTGTCGAAGGAGAATAAGCACTAAAAGTACTATCTGTCATGACAGAACCATACAATAACCATCAGAGAAATATGGATAGGACTGCACTTTAGACCTCAAAAGCTTTAGTAACTATCAGGGCAGTAACTTCTCCCTGTACATATGCTTGGCCAAGCATATGCCTAGAGCAATATAGCCCTCCCTAGTTAGGACATTGATACTTAGACTCTATCAATTTTTGTCACCGGTGCATACGATCTAATGGATTTTTTCCCATTAGTTAAGATGTTAAGTCAAGCGTGGCTTAGGCTTGGTAATAGCTTGGTAGGATACATAACAATAATCAATAAGTTGGCCCTATGGCCTCGTCAATAAAAGAAATCAATCACCAGTTCATCTCATGAAAAGGGTCCTTCAATATTAAACAAAAATCAGTAACTATTTATCTTCCAAGCCTCAAAGGACTAGAATGATAAGAATGAAGAAATAACAAGAATAATAATATGATTAAGCAATAGCCATTCATGTTAAAAGGATAATGAACAAGGTATATCATACATTCGTACATTTTCTAACTTACCTCAAGAAAATCCTTATTCAACTCATATCTTGCTATAACACAACACTCAGGAATGCTTGGTTTGCTTGGCTACAGATCCACTCTTGATCTAACTTACTCTTCTAAGAAGTAATAGGAAACAGATCACCTAGAACTTAAGATTCCTCCAGAGAGTTTTATGGTTTTATAAGAAAGGAAGTGAAATATGATTTGGAGAGAAAGATAAGAAGAAGAAAAGAAACATTATAAGTCTTTATATCTTACGTGTGTCATTGCCTTGCATGCCTTTTTACAAAAGGAACTGAATAAAATATTGATAAAATTTCTTGGTGGTTGACACACTACTTAAGGTCGATCATTAACCTGGCCATGTAAGAACATGCATCTAAAAGTACGAAGTTCCTTAGGGCTGACACTCTATTCATAAGTAACCATTCACCTCTGTCATGTGTAAGATATGCTTTAAAGGTAATGTACAATCATAGACTTATACCTACCCATTTATTGTACAACGTTACTCATCCTCAAGTTGCCTGGTTTGCTTCAAAATTGTACATAGGCATCCATCTGCCTTGATATTATGCTCTTGACCTCATCGCTCTCGTATTGAACTTTTTTCTCGCCCTTCCTAACACTAAGTTTGTCCTCAGCCTCGCCAGCGAGGCTCGTTCTCTATAGGAGAAAATCTTTAAATACACATCTTAATAAATACTTGGAATATTGATACCATATATATATATATATATATATATATATATATATATATATATATATATATATATAATACAATAAAGTCTCAAGATATTACAAATATTAAGAACTTGAAGTATTACATGACTGTTAAGAAATATGCTGGTATTTTAAAAGACTTAGTCCCCTTAATATAAAACACTTGTGACTTTTATTTCCAATGAAATTTTATTTCCTGTGTAGATGATGTGACTATTAACAGTTCGTCGGGAACAAAGATATTTATCAATTTGGATATACCAAAGGCACACAAAGGTATAATTAATTTATATATATTTCATCTTTTCTTGCGTGTTTAATCTGTGTTGTTGCAGGGTGGATCCAACAACTAAAAAAATTGTTCATCTACATATTGAGAGACAACCTATTAGAGATATTAATTGAATTAGAGATTAATGCAAATAGGAAGACAATTACACAGCTTTTGGCCTTTGACGTCCACACCAATATGGTATATATTTTTTATAATAGTTTTGTATACGATG
This sequence comes from Vernicia montana, assembly GCA_949750685.1. Classification (NCBI taxonomy): domain Eukaryota; kingdom Viridiplantae; phylum Streptophyta; class Magnoliopsida; order Malpighiales; family Euphorbiaceae; genus Vernicia; species Vernicia montana. Next base: position 12,534 of record CATKHJ011001400.1, read on the forward strand.
TTTTTATTTTAAAAATACATGCAATTTATGCATGTATGATTTTTTTAAAATTAATGTTGTAGAATATAAAATTTACGTGCAAAGCAATAGGGATGGCCACGGGGCGGGGCGGGGGTACCATCCCCCATCCCCATTCCTGTCCCTGCCTCACATATGGGAACTATTTAGTCCCCATCCCCGTCCTTGCGGGGATCCTTGTTCTCCACTTGAATTTTTTTTTTTGTTTTATCTCCCTTCAATTTTATTTACTTTTAGATAGTGGAATCTAATGTATAAAAATTGAAAATTTAGACTTTAATTAGGTTTAAACTTATATATTTTATTTTATATATATATATATATATATATATATATATATATATATATATATATATATATATATATATATATAATTTTTTAAGCAGCGGAATT